>QVRM01006402.1:0-36706 GCA_003439945.1 Dermanyssus gallinae
GGCAATGTACCATGCGTATGTACAGAGATACCTAACATATAGTCTGGAAGTGTACGGTCTTTCTCATGCGTATTATATAACTCCGCTTCATATGCTTTAGAAAAGGGAGGCGCTTTGCCTCGTCTTAGGTCTTCCACTGCGCGTCTTAAGAACAATATAAAGAACTTTCATTGCTCCGGTAACACCATAACCTAATTAAATTATCAAAGTTGTGAAAATAAAACGTATTCTCCTCGGTAACTATCCTTACCTGGTTGGCCTTATCCAATCTGCAAGAAACCTAAAACACCCGAGACTCGGCATCTCACTTGCTTATTGTCTCTTCGGTCACAAGTTCACAATCAAGGTTTGCACTCTGTAATTTACATAGGTGCTACATTGTGGAACAAGTTGCTTAGTGACATAGGGATACTTATATCGCCTAGTCAATTCAAAAAACACTGCTAGAACGCACTATCTCACCTTACTTGCGTCTGATTAAACCAGAACTATGCAAACATGCACAAAATCCATAGACGAATAATTGAAATAACACGAGATACTACTATGATGACGTATAAAATCGTACTATAACTTGTGCATATGCTTTGCACTAGGTATGTAGCTATGTGTAGTTGTAACACAAATGAGGAAATACAATTAGGAATAAATACACGTCATATCATATATCATTCTTGTCTACTTTCAAATTACTAGTACTATTCCCTGCTCCGTAACTTCTAAACAATTATGATCACTAACCATATTTTCATTTTTTAACCAGAATATAATCCATGCACAACTTCCTATTCCTTTGACTATACGCACATTTTCTAACCACTATTTTATTTCAATTTAAGCTCAGCTAACTTTCTTATTTGCTCACTAACCTTCCTAACCGCTTTCTCAATATTCTTTCTCACGCGTTTCATCTATTAACTCCCCACGAAACAGCAATATTTGTTCTACACTATCAAATATTTCCACATCCTCCTTAATCGATTTCACAATAGCCTTGGATGTTCGCCCTCTCTTTCCTTTCCGCTTTTCTTTTATTGATGATTGTCGGCCGTTGCCTCCGCACACTTCATCGTTGTCGTTGGCTGTATTGTCCTGGTCATTACGGGTCAGCTCAATATCCATCACCTTTGCCTTAGCTAGTCTAGCCTCTTCCCTTGCCTTTCTTTCCCGTATCCGCATTTTGTATTGAAAAACGTTGCTTATTTTCTTAAAGTACAGTCCTCTACTATACTAAATACACACGCAGTTTTATTATAAAACATAACACATACAGTTTTATAGTATTATTTACAAATCTGTCAAAATAACTTTATACGAGCAGAATTCAAATACAAAAGAGATCAGAACCTAAACGGACTTCAACCTGCCGTTAGGGAATCGAAAGTCTCTAGAAACCCTTACGTAATTTTACTACCTTCAAAAGGGCAATTTCGTGGTATGCAGTAAAATGCTGACTAAGGTTAACTACAGCCGCAACATAATAAGAAACGGCGGTGATTATGAGATTGAGCAAACGAGTACGTACCTTTTGTCGTACTGCTCTGCGCATCTAGTCTTGATCTGGCCGCTACCTCGTGTCATCGAGAGCTCTGCGCGCAGAATGCATGTAATCCACGTCATCGGCCTCTCCGGCGCCCTCACAAGACACCTCAGTCTACATCAGCCTTCCCGATTTTGAAGAGTGAAGCAATATTGCTGAGACGCAAGCGCTGCAGGCCTTTGCAGATCATGCTTAAGGGGCAGGCCATCAGTGTCCAACTCTGTCCGATACCTCGGAACCGTTCTAGAGGGAAGCCTCAATGGGCATTCTCTCTTGACAGCATGCATGCGGGAAAGCCTCCAAGGCGGCTAACAACCTCGTTCGTCTAACGCCTAACTCCTACGGCTTGCGCCAAACCAGGCGCCATCTTCTGATGTCGATAGCCGAGTGCATCGTCCATATACGGCGCTCCAGGCTGGCCGAAGGCCAAATTGGCAACGGCCTTACGGAGATGCATGCGCTTCGACGAGCGCAACGGGTCCTGGCCCTGCGTATTATTAGTGCGTACCAAACGTTGAGCACGAAAGCGGCCCTGTTGCTGGCTGGCGTGGTGCCATGAGATCGTAAGGCCGAGGAACGACGTCGACTCTGGGAAGATTCGATACGAAGCAACTTGACTAGATTGCCCTGGAAAGAAAGTAGACTACTACATCACACAAGTGCTCACGGGACTTGAGGAGTTTCGCTCGTACCTTCACCGAATTGGCAAGGCAGGCAGTCCGACATGTCTCCACTGTAGCAATGCGGAGAGAGCGACATACCAAAGCATACTGTCCTATTCTGCCCCGCTTAAGAGCTCCAGCGCCGACTCCTGCAGAGCCTACGCGGCTGCACTCTGTCGACTTCACCTAGCCTTTCTTCTCTAGTCACAAAGATGACAACTTACTTGATGACTGATGCACAATCGCGACCTGTCATCAAGCGTGGCTCTAACCGAAAAAGAGCGGGCTATATGCATTTGCACCTTAGGTACGGGGAGTCGGCGCGACCAGTAAACCAGGTTATTACACCTCTCTAACTTGGATTAGATAGTACGTGGTTTCCGCCTACATCATGAAATCTCGTTCTGAGTAGAGTTCCTCCAATACCTACTGAGTAATTGCTTTCCATTGAGACAACCTTTTTCTCTCTATATAATATTGTTCTTTAAAAAACTTGGTGCTAAAGCTAGGGCCTCCGACAGGTCCATACATCTCACCCCTGACGAATAATGATAACTGATAAAACAAATATAAATAGTTATTGAATTATTCTATTCTCAAACGGTCGGCGCTTTAACTCGTGGTTGCGGTGCCTTAAACGTCGCCGTCAATATATTGTGTTTACAGGGCATTCCACGTCTTTTTCTCGGCTGAGAAGGCTACCCCTATCCGGAAACACTACAATCTACCACAGGACGCAGAATCCGTTTGGAAGCAAAATGTTACTAAATTAAAAAAAAATATATATATATATATATATATATATATATCTTTTGTTTTGTCAACTGCCATCTCAACAGGAGAGACCTTGTTTCTGGCCTCATGTTTTGACCTAGGGCATATCATATTCTACTACCACTGTAACGATTCCGATATCAGAATTCTACGTTGTTTGAGTTTGATTAGGTTTCGATGAAATGCGGATTTAGGCATCTAGTAGCACAATTCGAAATAAACTAGCAAATATAGCACGCAAATTGATGCTGTATGTTTAGACAAATATGTTTGCTAGTTGGTCTAAATATAGCTATATATATATATATATAAACTTGGCATGCGACTTATATGTAGAGCAACAATATCTTCTTATATAAAGTTGCGTTAGGAACGATTAGCTAAAAAGTGTCCGCCATTTGGCATGCCTCTCTATAATAAGAATGATCATCTCATGATACTATTTTGCTAATATTCTATGTAGTCAATTTTTTTGTTTTAATTTTTCGTATATCTATTCATTTACCGTATACAACACACATGTCCTCAGAAACATTCGAGAACGCGCGTAGTCGAAAAGCGCGTGACAGACGTAATAGACGGGGGCACGGACAACCAAAAATGAAGCCGCGAAGTATTTTTTAAATGAAAAATTTAATTACTTAACCTATGCGTCGGTCGGCCATAATCACAGCAGACTGATGAAACCCGTAATCGTACATCATATAAGTAAGAGCATTGCAGTGCAGTCTGCCTCCTCTTTGTTCGAGTTTAGTTCCACCACCTGCAACTTCGCTTGTTCCAGCCGGCAGCGCATCAGCAGTGGCATCGCGGCTTGCCGTTACTGTAACGTTGAAAGTGGTATGCGACAGCAGCAGCATCATCATCATGTGACGCTGATGCAGTTTATTTAATTTGATGTTTAGTTTAGTACTAAGCTGTTCGTTTGTCTACATGATACCTTGGGACTGCTTTAAGGCAGCGCTATTAGCTGCGGTTATTTCGTTCGTTTTGGACAACAAGTCCAATGCACCAGATACACCAGATACAGTATCTAATGCATTTGTACGCGGATAGCTTAAAAGTTCATGCAAATGTTAAATGTGGTGTGTAATGACTATACGCGGATAGCTTAAAAGTTCATGCAAATGTTAAATGCAATGTGTGTAATGACTATAAGCTAGCGCAATCTAGCGTGAGGACGGTATCGCCCCGTTGGGCTGTTGACAGAGAGTCTATCTAATATACCCGAGGCTTCGAAATGTAGCAAGGTTTTGGTGTGCTTGTATCAAAAACTTAAAATTTAGAGAACATGTTGCGCCGCTGACGCGGTCGGTATCTATCCGTTGTATGCAATATATGGCTTAGAACATTCATCATGAAGGACGTTAGTTACTAAGTAAAACTCTACAACACGCTTATCGTACAAAGTCGATTGTACTGTCCGGGTCAATAGGCGCCTAGCTAATTGTGTCATATAGATAGTTTAGAGATAGTTGGACACATGATTCATAAGACTATTTGTGAGTGAACGTTGTAAAACGTGTTTAAATGCAACAGTTCTACTCAATGCTGTTTATGTATACATAAATAATTCGACAACCGCGCTGTAAAGCGAATTGTTGCCGCTGGCGAAGAAGATCGATTTGGCGAGTAGTTCGTCAGAATAGATCTATTGTTTTCATACAAATAAAGTTACATTGACTTGAAAGCAATTTGAATGATACACGGGCATTTAGAAGACTATTTGCTGGGATGCTATTTGCGCACGAATTTTGTCCGTTAGCGTTCGAGACTATGGGAACTGCGGGTCCCCTTACGCTCAAACTGATTCAGCGCGTAGGTAGAAGCCTTAATCTTTTGACAGGAGACTCGAGAGCATCCGAATTCTTGCGTCAGGGGCTGTCACTCGACATTCAACGAGGAAATGCAGCGTCGGTTCGGGGCACATTGTTGAACTGGGCTAACTCTGGGTTAGAGAACCCGTAATCACACGTTCGCGCCGAGACAATTATGCACTCCAAAGTGCTAACATAGCGAAGTTATATAAATAAATTACTGATGTTGATTGTTCTTTTGCTGGGTTTTAACGCGGAATCGCGTGGTGATTGATTTAATTGTTGCGGAAGGATTAGTGTGGTAGCGTCCTCCTGAACCGTGATAGCGGGAAAGTGGAGTGTAGACATAGCGCTATTTTTCGAATAGAACATTTTAGTTGATTCTTTCGCAAATAACGGCAAATCCCATGAAGAGCGTTTAACTATGCCAATGGATGGGGAAAATGTAGCCCGCGTGAAGGATGCGGTTGACGAAAACTCAAACATAACATATGCGCGTCGCTAAAGGAGTCTTAGAGTTTATATTCCATATTCCTCCATAAGATCATTGACAGCTACCTCGGACTCATGAAACGATCCAATCAATATGATTTGCCACAGGACAAAATTTATTCGATTCACGCGAATTATGTGTGTTTGAAGCCGTAAGGTGGAGATGGAAAAGAGCTCAATTAAAATGCACCTTTATTTTGTCAAGGAGGGGGGCATTTCACAATACTTACATTTTACAAACCGTTACCTTATATTCATACAACAGTGAATTTACTTGTGTGCCAACAAAACGCAAAACAGAATGCGAAAAACGCTACTTGGAAGTGTGTTTCAATTCATGGATGCACCGCCTCAGGAAATAAGTTAGTGAACATTACGTCGAAATCTAAATAATGATTAAATGTTCAGTAAAAAAATTTATCTGTACTCTATCACGGAAATTGCAAAGTCTTACTTACGTGCTTCGTCCGTACGACTAATCTCTTTCTTTTGGTGGTCGTAACACCACGCGGGACAAGAACGGCAACAACAGCAGCACTAATCGTAACAACAGCAGAAACAACATGTGCAAAACAATGGCTGCAACATCAACAACAACAACAATAGCTGCAACATCAACAACAACAACGATGACCACAGCACTGTTTACAGTGCGATTATTGATGGTGGTATGGTTACTGTTCCTGCTGCTGCTACTGCTGTTTCAAGGAACTTTATAGATAAACAGTCGTTCCAACGTTAACGGGGAACGCCGTGAATCCGTCAATCGAGAGGGCAAAAGCCAGCAACCACTTCGATATGATCGATCCGAAATAGATAGACGCCACTGCGCGAGTGTACAGACGCCTAGCTGGCTGGATCGATGTGGAAAGGGGCTATCCCCAAATAGAGCGTCAAAAGGCCCAGGACCAGTCGTCGCTGTGGGCCAGCCACAGCAACCGTTGTGCGACCGTTACGCACTGAAGGGCCAGAAGTACCATAGCCAGCTATTGGCCTCACATCGGACTGATCGTCCTAACCCAGTGTTGAAACAACATCAAGTACTTCCACCACCACCACCACGGTTACTGTGAATGCCATAACGTGGTACCTCTAATAACACTACTACCACTGGTTCGACCACACGGCTGGCAAAGCGCGCGCATGCGACCCAAGTAAGCCCCGTTGAAACATGTGCCTGCTTTTCCCAGTGTCTCGTGACCGTCGCGACCACCATCATAGAACGCATGTCGCACTGACTCAACTCTCTTCTCTCGCAGACGAAGTGTGCAGCTTCGTGTGTGGCTGTTGTAACGTTGAGACGCCCTTTTTGACGTTCGAACGTAAACAGAGGCGAGAGTCCGAAGTATGCTCCGAGCTAGGCCGAGCACAATGGTCTAACGTTGGCTGCCCCTTCCACAACCCGCTTTAAGTCGTGGAAGAGAATATTTTGGCGCCACCTCGACGCTCTTAACCCAATACGGCTTGAGGCCGGCTTGACGACCTCCATCCAGTCCGGTGAGCAAGGACGTCGGTGATAGCCGCTGGTCGCCTGGCACATCCTGGAAGATGTGGTCGTGGAAACATTACGGCAGGACATGGACCATCAACGCGGTGGTATCGCTCCTGTCTTTCATTTTGGTTGTCGGGCAGGTCGTGGCCGTCTCAGCGGACGACGACGACGACGACGGTAACCTGGAGCAACCTATACACGTCCACCTGTCTCTGGCCTCCGACCCATCGAAGATGGTCGTCACGTGGACGACATTTAACAAGACAAGTTCGCCACAGCTTGCGCGATTCGGCGTCGCCCAGAAGAAAGGAGTCACTCCGAAATTAGACCGGAAGGTCCGTGCCCAGACAACGCGCTTCGTCGATGGTGGATCACTGCGCCGCACAATGTACATTCACCGAGCGGTTCTGTTCAACCTCAGCCCGGGCACTCCGTACAACTACAGTGTCGGTAGCGACCGGGCCTGGAGTAAGGTCTTCTGGTTCACCGCACAGCGGAACGACAGCGACTTCGCGCCGACGCTGGCTGTTATCGGTGATCTCGGTACGTGCCGCCATATATCTCCTTTCCGGTTCCAGACCTATTCAAGTCTGCATATGCGAATATATATATATATATATATATGGTATTGGAAGCATAGTTTATTAAGGCATAATATTGTCGGGCTTACACAAAGGTATGCTTTTGCATTTTGTTTTGCCAAACAATTAGTAGGAGTTGCTTCAACTTTTTGTAAAGGTAGGTAAAATATTGGGCTTTGTCCTTCATGTCGTAAGCACATGCTTATGCTTCGTCTTCTGTAATCACCCTCTGGAGCAACCCAGGATCTTCGGATAATCCTTCTGCCTAAAGGTTCAATTCTGACAATTTCCGACGGACGTTCATTTGCTGAAAATTCAGCATTTTGGGAACGAATTTCGCTGCTAGTTTTCTGACGCATAAAATATCGCTCTACACTGTTACAACTGATCCATAAGATATCTACAATTATTCGGCTATATCCCTGCGACGATATCACAAACGTTTGTAATGTTCTCTTCTGGTATTGACGTCAAAGGTTTTCCCGAACGGAGGTCATTTTCGGTATCTTCAAGTTCGTCGCGAAATAGATGGTACTGCACATACACAGTGTCTGAGAACACTTCTTGGCCACTATAAGCAGTTCGTAACACATTCACCAAGTAAGAATAAATCGCCAAATATCGTCCTCTTCACTTCTTTAAACCAAACTCAAACAATAAACTCCGCCACCGACTAGGGCAAAATGTTGCCTGTGTATAGCCCACAGATGGCTCTACTAAGGAAAACAAGCGGAAATACCTCGGCGGTTCCGGTTCATTATTTAAAATTCCAATTAATAGAACTTGCCGAAGCGTTCTCGCATATATATTTTATCTTTTCTCACATAAATAGGCTATGTTCATAGTTCTAATACCCTATTGGGTGGTGGCTTAGGCGGCTAACTCACCGTTCGAAACGTGGCGTGCAAAATACCGACAGTGCCGTACATTCTACAATCAGTACTCTTTGTACTAAGAAGAAAGTCCAATTTGTATGAAGTGTAACCTGCACCGACGTGTTTTTACACCTTGCTATGCTCAACAAAACGGAGCTGCGATTTTCGCGTGTTTTGGATGGTGTTAGGTCCATTAAAGATACATTTTTTTCCGTAAGGCTCGTGCCCGTGTACGGTTTTTTCGCGTTATGGCTAATATTCACGAGCAAGCATCACGTTTTTTTCTCAATTCTAGGATTAGACTGATATATGTGCGCATTTTTGTAAAGTTCAAAATAATTTGGTAGAACCACTGCTAAATACGTAGGGGCAACAAACATGAAGTTGATAGCTTTTCGAACACAACTAGACATCTCATAAATTGATTGCATTAAATGAATGGTGCGTACGGCTTGTCGTATAAATATATATATATATATATATATATATATATATATATATATGAAAGTGCTTTCTAAATCAGCAATAGTCGTAATAGTAAACATAATAATTTATATTTGCAATTATTGCTTTTTTATATTGATGATTTTTTGTTATTGTAAAGATTGCTAGTCTCAAATCGCTAAGCACGGTTCCGTTTCTTTGTCATGTTTGTCTTTGGCATCCGAATACAGGCGTAAAAAATAACCGGTCAGTGCAACCGCTCATACGGGAGGTGCAGAATCGTACCATCGACGCAGTTCTACACGTGGGTGACTTTGCCTACAACATGGACACTAATGAGTCTCGAACTGGCGACGCTTTCATGCAGATGATTGAGCCTATCGCCGCCTACATGCCCTACCAGACCTGCGTGGGCAATCACGAAAATGCTTACAACTTTTCCAACTACAACAACCGGTTCAGCATGATGAATCTCAATGGCAAAATCAACAATCACTACTACAGGTACCTCCCCAAATTCCCCGACACGAATCGACGACACGTCATGTCACGTTACCGGTGTTGGGGTTGACACACGCCAGACACTGAAACGTCAAACGTTGGCAGGCTGGCGACATAACGACACTACACGGTTCGCACTGCTCGAATTCCAATTGTTACGTGATAAACTAGATAATTGTCTATTTATACTAAATTGTTTGGACAGTTCCGGCGAAATTTTAAGGCAAGTCCAGAAATATTGTTCAGATGTAAATTGTGTCACATTAGTCAATCACATTTACAGCACCTGATTCTGTAACAATCCTAACTAACCCAATCAATAGCGTTCGCCTCCTTAATGAAAAGTTGCATCCAGAATGCATCGTTTCTGAATTCCAAAAGTGATAATGGTGGCTGCTGGTTTGCGAATCTCAAATTGTTCAGTTTTCACAAATCACAAACTTCTGGTGATTTCTTTAACAAAATTTCAAATAGGGGGCGGATGCCTAAAGTCTGGCATATCGCCAGGTTTTTCTTCAGTTCAAGTGTAGGCATGGTGATGACAAACAGGATTCAAATCTCTATCGTGGAATGGCGTCAGAACGCACATTAAAGAAGATTTTTTATAAATTGGTTATTCGGCGGGTCGAGCACGTGACTGAAGAGGCACTTCCGTCGGAGCAATTCGGCTTAAGGAGAGGTCGAGGCACCCGTAATGCAATTTACGTTCTTCAGTCAGGAATCGAGCGAGCTGTGGCACAACCCAAAGGTCATCTGTGTACAATCTTTCTAGACTGCGTCAAAATCTTTGACAAAGCCCCTCGCCATATGCTGATTGATGCATTTCAACGAGCAGGAGTAGGTGGCTGTCTCCTGAGTGTAATAGCAAGTTTTTTGAGGTTGCTACTTGCTGACCTCTTCGGTCCGACAGGAGTACGAAAAAACCGTGGTGGTGATGTTTGCAGATGATATCCTGGTCGCTCATTGCGACATAAGTGCCATCAAGCGCATTACCTCTATGATAGAGGCGTTCCTTGTCTCGAAGAAACCTGAGATAAATACCAGGAGGACCAAAGCCATGAAATTCGGGCGTGGAGGTCGATTCGCTGCCAGAGACGTTATACGTTGCTGCGGCCAAATATTGGAGTATGTGTTAACACATCTTTCCAGTATCTTGACTTTCGAGTTCATTATACAGGAACGACGTTCACAGCGCATATACACGAAATAGTACGGAAGGCACATGTCTTTCCTTACGGGGAAGTAGGCAATGTCCGAAGAATGTCCGTTTTCTCAGCAGTGAGGTTCTTCATGCTTTAAATGCCTTGCATTCGGGACGACTGGGTTCGAGACCCAGACCGGCCACTCTTAAATTGGTTTGCATGGTTTCCAATTTAGACAAGGCAAATGCCGGAGTGGATCCAAATTAGCCATGACATGAAAAAACCGTACACGGGCAATAGCCTTACGGAAAAATCTAAAAAAAAAATTATATACTACTGGCGGCGTGGTCTAGGGGACTAGTCATGGTTATCATGTACCGGGATGTCGCCGGTTCGATCCCTGTTGTTGATCGAATTTTCTTTGAGCGATGCTCATTGAGATGATAGGTGATAAACCATACCGCTTAGAGCCATGCTGCCACAAGGACTGTTGGGGAAACCCTAGATATCTTAACATGTTTGGCCCTCGGTGCATTGAAGATATATGTCAGGTTAAGTTCCAAGCCCGTAGGGGACGGCGGATAGTCTAGAATTAAAACCAACCTCCTTAAAAAATGTTTAAATTTTACCTTATTCTAAACTGAGCACAATAGATGATAAGCTAAAGAGGCAATATTTGGACTATATGGTGGATGGGGTAAAACATGCCATTCAAGATCCAGCAAGCTGTGGCAGATCATCAAAGACGTCTCTACAATGGCACAGTTTGGGACGCTTTTCGGCGACGACTTACTTCAACTGTTCGAGTAACAGGCAGTACGTTGCACAGCTAGTCGGTTTGTTGTTCTGCAGACGCTTCTGGTACATGTATACAAACATCGCTTCTAATCCCACCAGAAACAGTGCATGGGCATAGTATAGGAGCCTGATTTTGCAACTATGTCTGGCCTGGTGCCTTGCTTTGACCATCACATCGCGTAGTGATCGACTCTATAAGTAAACATGTTTTTATGTTTAACAGTGTAAGTGCACTGATTTGTCCAGCTAGGTGATAGCCGTTAAACCTCTTCTGTGTCCCATGCGCGGCTTTTCTACAGTTAAATGGCGTGTCGTAAGGCCTTTCTTTTTAATGGGAACTTTGGCAAAATCTGCGGTCTACTTTGGGAGTAGCTTGTGTACCAGCATTATCGGGTTTCCTGCAATGAACAGTGCGTTACCTCCTGTATCTTTTGATGCGTCTACGAAGCCTTGAGAGGCCTGGGCAGTGTTTCCTTTACTGTATTTTCCACATTCCGTTGGGTGTTAGAATTTATCGTGCGTCTTGCATCCGAGCATAACCCAGGAGACTCGAGGGCCATCTGGGTTATGCTCGATGCCGGACGGCCAGATCGGAAGACCCTTATAGTCATGGAAAACGGAAATACGCTCGTCTGGGACGTTACCGTGACTGGCTTCTTTGTGCCCACTATAGAGAGTCAGGGTGCGGTCCACACGTAGCGTGCTTCCTATAGGGTGAACAAGCAAAGAAGAGAGACGCTAGGAAGATCAAGTCCATTGGCATTGAGAACAATCAGCAGTATTTGCAAATGATCTGAATTGTGAACTGCTAACATGCAGACCCGTGATTTTTTTAGGCGGAGGTTATTAGTGAAAACTTAACGAGCAAATTTAGCAGCCGTGATGTGTTCTACAAGACGACATTCTTCTATCAATTATTCAATGCCTCTTTAATCTCTGTACTTAGTGCCCGAGTGGCCTGCAGCTTCTTCGTAGTCTCAGGCTTACTTGTACAAGCGCTCGAGTGGCTTCTCTAAGTTGTACGGTTTGAGCCAACTCCTGTTCCCCTGTCTGCTGTTGCTGTTCGAACAACGCGATCCTGCTCCAGAGCTCCAATTGTGCCATCTACCAACCATTCCTTTGTCGGCCCGGATGCGCATACTCATCTTGTTCCTGAGCTCTTCACTGTGTTGGCTAACACTTTGTGGCAGTTGAGCATACTCTTGCGGTATTTACATAGCATCTCGGTAAATGCTTTCATTTACCTCAAGTAGTTGGGCGTCTCGCCTTGCTCCTATAGTGGCGCAGAGAGGTGGTCCACCCGTGGTTCCAAGCTACCACGGTTGAACTCTAGCCGGTGTGTAGTAACTTCATGGAACTGCATCTTAGACAACTACTTTCGCCCCTCAGAGGGCCGGAGAAAAGATTTATTTCGGATTTTGGTTATGTGGGACTTTCCAGGTTTTCATTTTTTCAAGGGTGTAATGGGTGTCAACCGTCTATTGGCCCTTTGTGGAACTTTTTTGGCATTACTCAAAATTGTTGCATTTTACAATGCAGTGTTTCAATAACGAATCCTTGTGGGAACATGAAATGGCCAAGCACGGGGCTGAAGTGCATCACCCAAGTATGTTATACTATTTCCAATGCGTTACATGTACAGTGCTGGCATCTCCGACCAAACGAAATAGATTCCGATACTCGGGATTTAACTTTCGGAGGTCAGGAAAGTACTGTGCACTAGCTATCTAGTAATATTATCTAAAATAAGCGTGTATTTTGTTGACTTCCAACTTTGTTTATTGACATTCGGCAGTTTTAATTATGGGCCGGCGCACATTATCGGTTACTCGACCGAATTCTACTACTTCCTCGAGTATGGCTGGCACCAGATCAAATACCAGTACGAGTGGCTCGAACGGGACCTGATCGAAGCAAGCAAGCTGGACAATCGCAAAAAGCATCCCTGGATCATCGCGATGGGGCACCGCCCAATGTACTGCTCTAACAGCGACGATGATGAATGCCGATTTCGCGAGAACGTCATTCGTAGGGGTATCCCTATCGTTCAGGCTTACGGTAAGCAGGTCTCGGCTTGTCACAATCGCAAAGTGTCACCGGCCGGCCTTTCTCTGTTTTCTTCAAACCAGCCAACAGAAACGAAGCGGCCCTACTGCTAACAATGACAAGAATAACTGTGGTGGCCTCTTACAACTACCACAGTACAACTGTGGCTGATGTACATATTTGCCCCCCACTCGCTGATAAGTTATTAAGTCGAAACATTAGCGCCTTGACAACGGTTCAGCAGACCAACATAACTTATCCCTTTCTTTGATGTTCAATCAAATGATGTAAGGAGTAACCTCGCGCACACAACCTTGTTATTAGGCGCATGGCCAAATTGACGCACCGTAATGGTGCAACGTCAATATTAGATCCCTTCAGCGTACGGTTCTACCTAGGGCTAAAGACGGCACCCTTGGAACAATGATTGAGTCACGCGACGCCTGGACCAGCATTGCTCGCACTATGAAAAACATTCTGCGCGCCAAGGAGAAAAAAACCGTTATTACATGGCATCATCCCGCGGGGCACCCCGGGATAGCTAGATTCTTAAACTAGTCTCCCCCTTCGATCATTTGAAATTAGGCTTATGCAGGTCCTCATAATTTGCGGGGATTAGGACGTGACTGTTGTTTAGTGGGTTGGAGCCCCACACTACCGACCCACACTTGCAGGCGAGTTCACTTCAGTGGTGTCCGCGTGTGCGAATCGCATTTTCTAGTTAGTCCATTCAAAAAAGCCCTTTTTAGATGTCTTTTATATTCAAAACGTGGTTTATTACACGAACTGTATAATAAAATAATTAAGCTTTTATTAAAATAATATGAATAAATAAGGAAATACTTGCAGTCATCTCGCTGTCCGTTCGGACAAAAAATGTATGTGAGTCAAGAAGTATCATACGTCATAAACACAACACATAGAGCACGTGTGCAAGCGTGTTGGTGAGCAGCTTTTTTTGGGCCTTCTGCAAAACACAGGACAGGGAAAGTGATACGGCAAATATTGACTGATTGAAAAGCCCTACAAATGTGGCAGCACGTTTCGAGGTCCTACGAAAACTCGCCAAACGAACGAGTCATATTATGGGTCTTATAGAAATAATTGACGGAGTCTCTGCAACGCATGCTATATATGGCTCGTGGAGCAACATTTTGCATTATTTCAGCCCAACGGAGAACAATCTTACCCTCACTATCTCATATAAGAGTGCCGTACAGTAGGGCTAGCAGACACTGGGTTTTGTAGACCAAGAGAGCCCCATCCACGGGAGCTTCGATAAGTCGTACGCGATAGAGGGCTAAACTGATAGCAATAAAGGTGCAAGAACTGCTGCGTTCTCAAATCCATACAGTACTTAATGGCATGAAACTATTATGATGTTGACGTTGGCTTGGTTCTGTCTGGTTCTCTGGCGCGCACTCTGATTAGGTTTGGAAGATCTCTTTTACAAGTATGGCGTGGATGTATCATTCGCCGGACACGACCACTCGTTTGAGCGACTATGGCCTGTCTACAATAGTAGAGTCTACAACGGAAGCACAGAGCATCCATACACCAACCCTAAGGCGCCCATACAAATCGTTACAGGTATGTATGCCTTTGTTACGGAACTTCACAGATAGAAATACGTATTTTCCTTGTTTTGACGTCGGGCAGTAACTATCAGTTCGTTGTTCAAACTAGTGTTTCTAATGAGTTTTAAAGCAGTTTTTGCGGCTATATAGATACGGCGATATAGCATAGCACCATCTGCGCTAATCATAGCTATACGGCTGTAATGAAATAATGAAGCGACGTTACAATATGTGGAGTCGAAAGCAGGTTTCCTTGCTGTTTGTATCAAAAGTGCTTTAGCTAGTATGTTCTGTCTATAGGCATCCGATATTGTAGCACTTTGATGTTAATCTAACCATAGTATGGATGATTTCATTATTCCCTATTCTTCACCCTTTCACTCACCTCTCGATGCCCCTTTCTCTGACTCGAGTGCAGGCTCAGCCGGCTGCAAGGAACCTCTTGACCCGTTCGTGAAAAATCCTTCTCCGTGGAGTGCGTTCCGCCTCAGGGCGTTTGGATATACGCGGATGATGCTGCACAACGCCAGCCACCTCACAGTGGAGCAGGTTTTGGCAACGGCACCGTTGCCGACCGGATCACCATTGTCAAAGACAAACACGGACCCTACGACCATTAACGTGTTTGCTCTTCTCTCGGAGTCGTCGCTAATATATTTATATATATATGTATATATATATATATATATATATATATATATATACAGGGTGACACTATTTTTGTGGCCAAAACGCTAGGGTATGGTCAAGCTCGGTGATAAAAGCATTTTTGCCAATAGAAAGGGGGAGCGGAAATGCTTCGTATAGGAGTGAGATAATTTGTTGATGGGTTGTTTTTATTGTGATTTTAGGGGTGGCTGTCCCGACATACGTTTACAAAATGTACGATTGTGAGAGAACGCATTGCTCAATTGAAAAACCGAGCTTACCGGCGCGTTCGGGAGAAATATACCCGACCTTAGCTAGCGCAATGACTATTGAGATATAAAGAAGAAGAGAGAGAACGACGAGAGAGAGGACGAGAGAGGAGACGAGAGAGAGGTTTAACGAGTGACTTGATTGTCAAAGAAAGCAAACATAGGAGATGCATGTATGTGCTCACATTCGATATGGCTATAGGGGGATTGGAGTTAGTTTGCAACCACAGACGTCAGCTTTACCAATTTGGTATCAAAATGATTCACCAAAGATGCACGTTCGTCTGGGCGTATTGGTTGTGCGCGCGTAATAGAAACATTTTGAAAACCTGGGCGTGAAAGTTCAAACATGCGAGAGTTAAATTATAATTTTGCAAACTTTTCTTAATATCACTATAGTCATTGCGCTAGCTAAGGTCGGGTATATTTTTAGCACATTTTATACTTCTATGTCGGGAAAAAACACCAGTGTCACAAATTGTTGTAATTTTACTCTCATTCCGAAACAAGACTTCTTAGAGACCATGTTTCATTGGAGAAAAACAGTTGCTCTAACGAGCTCTACAATTCGTAGGATCGATTAAAAAAATTTGATACACCCAGTATATATATATATTTTTTTGCGCCAGAGACTTCCCATTGACGTCCAGCGGGGGCGATCTCTATTGTGGGATCGCTTGCCGAATGGTCCAGGACTGTTATAGGCTAAATGTTAACACGTTTACTTACACATGATTGTAATATAAATTAATTAATAAAACCGCACGTGCTATAATATATGTATATATATATATATATATACCGGTTATAAGTATAATAGCACCTTTCTGCGTCAGTAGCAAGTTAGGTATGAAAGTGGAGTGAAGTCCGCTTCATTGTAAACCGCTCCACCTAGCTCTCCCTGTAGTATGTAGTCCGTTTCTGGAACATATCGCACTGGAACAGGTCGAGATTAGGTAACCCGACGATCGACCTAAATGTGTTCCTTCCTGCGTATCAGATATGCCCATTTGATATGCTGTTCGTGTTCTACCAGAATTGGGCAACTCCCTACAAGAATCCCGAGATATTCGACATCGTCATCCAGGCCTGCACCAAAGCCATCGAGCATACAACCCCCGAACGAACATTAGAGCTAACGATAGTACTACCGACAGCAATGAATGCTATTGAAAATTACCAACAGCAACTGCAGCAGCAGCAATATAACGGGACGCACACGATAACGCTAGCAGTCGCACGGATAAGCAAATGTGACAAATGTTGACCATAACACGGATACAGCAAAAGACTGAAAAATACGCTGTACAAACATCATTTAGAGTGAAATCGCGAAAGCGACAGAAACTACATTAACTAGTAACTCGTTAGCTCTTTCGGCGTTTGTTGCATGTTGGGATTCCACCTACTGGGAGGCTCAGATCCACTTGCACTTAACTCGTCTGGACCGGAGACTCAAAGACATCCGAATTTGAGCGTAAGAGATTGTCGCTCGATTTTCTTGACGAGGAAATCAGCAGAATAAAAATGTTTAGAGCGTGTCTCTTTGCGGGTTTTATCTGCTTAGTTCTGCTCGAGTCGGAAGCGCTTTACGGGACGCGTTTGCTGTTTTTGTTTAACGCCTGTATTTTAAACTTTTTTTCTTCTGAACAGCTATTTTGAGCGTTTTTTTCTGTTAACATCACGGTTTAACTTGGTTACTTAAATCAATAGTGCTTTATTGTAAAGTATTGTCAGTTGTTTGGTAAGAAGGACAGGCAACTCTGTGTTGTCAGAATCTCAGATATCTCCTTTAAACGCCGAGTTTTTAACCCTACTGCATTTTGCGGGCAGCCCGTACTGCTTAAACCCATGGTAGAATTTGGTGAGAAGAATTCTGGATCTACCTTTAGCGTCAGACGACAAGCTAATCACTGAACCCCTGCTCATGGAGGTAAGAGCGAGAAAAGTAGACGCATTCTCAAAGCTCTTTGCTTCAGTGTTTGTACCTCCATGTAATCAACATGTCCTCTAAAAAAGCTTCGTTTGTTGCTCTTACGATGACAACAGAGTGTGACCGCGCTTCGCAGTGTATGAAGAGGAATAACAATAACACGCTTAATTCCAATATAAAATATAGGAGGTATACAATCTAACCCAGCACTAGATTGTATACCTTCGATATTTTATAAAAGAGAAAACAGACATTTTAATTTGGATCTAGAAATAGTATTTTTTCAATACTGAGTTGGCCAAGTGCCGTCCGCATTCTTAAGGTGTCGAATATAACGCCACTTCAAAAAAAGTTCTGAGCATTGTATCGACAGCTACAAACCCGTGACACAGCTACCAATTGTTTATAAGATAATGGAGAAGTGTTAAATGATCACATTGACAAACACCTATACGCCCTATCTTATGTGTGTTGACTCCGTCCATGCCGCGCTCGCGGCATTGAAGTCCCTGGTGATAACTAGTTCCTTACCTCCTTGGCAGCGTACGCTTTTGGCAAGTGTCTTTTTTTAATTCCCCCCGGGTTCTCAGTGAGTGAGAGATTACAGCTGCAGAATACTGCCACTCCACCCACTTCAACCCACGTGAACCTTGACCTGACCCACCGCCAAGCCCTATTTGGAAACCGTCCATCATATCACGGCCCACGCGTCATTTACTTCAAGCATATCATGAGCAGCCCTAACGCGGTTTAGGTTTCCCTAGAAAATCTTAATCATCTTAAGCGGATTAAGGTTCCCCCCCCTTTGACTGCGTTCATGAGCAACCGTCCTGCCTTTTCCCTTGTGCGTTTTCCCCATTATTATTTCCCCTTTCTTTTGTTTTTGCGTTCTTGGTTCGTTTAGTTGTAGAGCTTTCTTCGATCTCGTTTGGGAGTGGTATGCGGCAGCAGCAGCACGCGACGCTGATGCAGTTAATTTAATTTGACGTGTAGTACTAAGCTCTCCGTTTGTCTGCACGGTACCTCTGGACTGCGTTAAGGCAGCGCTCTTAGCTGTGGTCTGTTGTGGTCATTTCGTTTGGTTTGGACATGAAGTTTTTGCACCAGATGATCACGGCAATGTACCATGCGTATGTACAGAGATACCTAACATATAGTCTGGAAGTGTACGGATCTTTCTCATGCGTATTATATAACTCCGCTTCATATGCTTTAGAAAAGGGAGGCGCTTTGCCTCGTCTTAGGTCTTCCACTGCGCGTCTTAAGAAAAATAGAACGATATAAAGAACTCTCATTAGCTCCGGTAACACCATACCTAATTAAATTTACCAAAGTTGTGAAAATAAAACGTATTCTCCTCGGTAACTATCCTTACCTGTGGTTGGCCTTATCCAATCTGCAAGAACCTAAAACACCCGAGACTCGGCATCTCACTTGCTTATTGTCTCTTCGGACACAAGTTCACAATCAAGGTTTGCACTCTGAAATTTACATAGGTGCTACCTTGTGGAACAAGTTGCCTAGTGACATAGGGACACTTATATCGCCTAGTCAATTCAAAAACACTGCTAGAACGCACTATCTCACCTTACTTGCGTCTGATTAAACCAGAACTATGCAAACATGCACAAAATCCATAGACAAATAATTGTAATAACACGAAATACTACTGTGCTGACGTATAAAATCGTACTATAACTTGTGCATATGCTTCGCACATGTGGCTAAATGTAGTTGTAACACAAATGAGGAAATACAATTAGGAATAAATACACGTCATATCATATATCATTCTTGTCTACTTTCAAATTATTAGTTACTATTCCCTGCTCCGTAACTTCTAATCAATTATGTCACTAACCACATTTTTATTTTTTAAGCAGAATATAATCCATGCACGACCTCCTATTCCTTTGACTATACGCATATTTTCTAACTACTATTTTATTTCAATTTAAGCTCAGCTAACTTTCTTACTTGCTCACTAACCTTCCTAACCGCTTTCTCACTATTTCTTTCTCACGCGTTTCATCTATTAACTCCCCACGAAACAGCAATATCTGTTCTACACTATCAAATATTTCCATATCCTCCTTAATCGGTTTTACAATAGTTTTAGATGTTTCTCTCTTTCCTTTTCCGCTTTTCTTTTATTGATGATTGTCGGTCGTTGCCTGCGCACACTGGTCATTACGGGTCAGCGCAACATCCATCACCTTTGCCTTAGCTAGTCTAGCCTCTTCCCTTGCCTTTCTTTCCCGTACCCGCATTTTGTATTATAAACTTTGATTATTTTCTTAAAGTACAGTCCTCTACTATACTAAATTACACACCCGGTTGTATTATAAAACATAACACATACAGTTGTATAGTATTATTTACAAATCTGTCAAAATAACTTTATGCGAGCAGTACTCAAATACAAAAGAGATCAGAACCTAAACGAACTTCAACCTGCCGTTAGGGAATCGAAAGTCTCAAAAAACACTTACGCAACAGTGAGTGACTTCGGTGTGTGTAGAGAGCCGCTAGCCTGGCTTTTAGTCGTTAGACTGTTGGTGACGTTTCATGCGTTGGGGCGCCTCTTCTTCCGTCTTTTTCGTCTTCGCTTTTGTAACGGCCTCAACAAAGTCAGAGCCCGCGTCAGCCCAGTTCATTTTCGAGCTGAGCATCCCTGAGAGCAGACGACTTTTGTCGTACTGCTCTGCGCGTCTAGTCTTGATCTGGCCGCTACCTCGTGTCGTCGAGGGCTCTGCGCGCAGAATGCAGGTAATCCACGTCATCGGCCTCTCCGGCGTGTCACAAGACACCTCAGTCTACCTCAGCCTTCCCGATTTTGAAGAGTGAAGCAATATTTCTGAGACGCAAGCGCTGCAGGCCTTTGCAGATCATGCTTAAGGGGCAGGCCATCAGCGTCCAACTCTGCCCGATACCTCGGAACCGGTTTAGAGGGAAGCCTCAATGAGCATTCTCTCTTTGACAGCATGCATGCGGGAAAGCCTTCAAGGCGGCTAACAACCTCGTTCGTCTAACGCCTAACTCCTACGGCTTGCGCCAAACCAGGCGCCATCTTCTGATGTCGGTAGCCGAGTCCATCGTCCATATACGGCGCTCCAGGCTGGCCGAAGGCCAAATTGGCAACGGCCTTACGGAGATGCATGCGCTTCGACGAGCGCAACGGGTCCTGGCCCTGCGTATTATTAGTGCGTACCAAACGTTGAGCACGAAAGCGGCCCTGTTGCTGGCTGGCGTGGTGCCATGAGATCGTAAGGCCGAGGAACGACGTCGACTCTGGGAAGATTCGATACGAAGCAACTTGACTAGATTGCCCTGGAAAGAAAGTAGACTACTACATCACACAAGTGCTCACGGGACTTGAGGAGTTTCGCTCGTACCTTCACCGAATTGGCAAGGCAGGCAGTCCGACATGTCTCGACTGTAGCAATGCGGAGAGAGCGACATACCAAAGCATACTGTCCTATTCTGCCCCGCTTAGGAGCTCCAGCGCCGACTCCTGCAGAACCTACGCGGCTGCACTCTGTCGACTTCACCTAGCCTTTCTTCTCTAGTCACAAAGATGACAACTTCACTTGATGACTGATGCACAATCGCGACCGTCATCAAGCGTGCTCTAACCGAAAAAGAGCGGGCTATATGCATGTGCACCTTAGCTACGGGGAGTCGGCTCGACCAGTAAACCAGGTTATTACACCCCTCTTCGGTAATTTATAGTAGTGCTAACAGCACTTCTGTGCCGGGGGGGGAGGAAGAGGATATGAGTGGTTTTTAGTGGGTTGGAGCCCCACACTACCGGCTTACACTTGCAGGATAAGGACAATCCTTCCGTAATAACCTCTAAAAAAAGTCTTTCCGATCTTCATTATATAGGTCTGATGCTGCCAGAGTCGGTAAGAACTTGGATTAGATAGTACGTGGTTTCCGCCTACATCATGAAATCTCGTTCTGAGTAGAGTTCCTCCAATACCTACTGAGTAATTGCTTTCCATTGAGACAACCTTTTTCTCTCTATATAATATTGTTCTTTAAAAAACTTGGTGCTAAAGCTAGGGCCTCCGACAGGTCCATACATCTCACCCCTGACGAATAATGATAACTGATAAAACAAATATAAATAGTTATTGAATTATTCTATTCTCAAACGGTCGGCGCTTTAACTCGTGGTTGCGGTGCCTTAAACGTCGCCGTCAATATATTGTGTTTACAGGGCATTCCACGTCTTTTTCTCGGCTGAGAAGGCTACCCCTATCCGGAAACACTACAATCTACCACAGGACGCAGAATCCGTTTGGAAGCAAAATGTTACAAAATAAAAAAATAAAATATATATATATATATATATATATAATCTTTTGTTTTGTCAACTGCCATCTCAACAGGAGAGACCTTGTTTCTGGCCTCATGTTTTGACCTAGGGCATATCATATTCTACTACCACTGTAACGATTCCGATATCAGAATTCTACGTTGTTTGAGTTTGATTAGGTTTCGATGAAATGCGGATCTAGGCATCTAGTAGCACAATTCGAAATAAACTAGCAAATATAGCACGCAAATTGATGCTGTATATTTAGACAAATATGTTTGCTAGTTGGTCTAAACATAGCTATATATATATATATATATATATATATAATGTATAAACTTGGCATGCGACTTATATGTAGAGCAACAATATCTTATTATATAAAGTTGCGTTAGGAACGATTAGCTAAAAAGTGTCCGCTATTTGGCATGCCTCTCTATAATAAGAATGATCATCTCATGATACTATTTTGCTAATGTTCTATGTAGTCAATTTTTTTGTTTTAATTTTTCGTATATCTTCATTCATTTACCGTATACAACACACATGTCCTCAGAAACATTCGAGAACGCGCGTAGTCAAAGGCGCGTGACAGACGTAATAGACGGGGGCACGGACAACCAAAAATGAAGCCGCGAAGTATTTTTTAAATGAAAAATTTAATTACTTAACCTATGCGTCGGTCGGCCATAATCACAGCAGACTGATGAAACCCGTAATCGTACATCATATAAGCAGGAGCATTGCAGTGCAGTCTGCCTCCTCTTTGTTCGAGTTTAGTTCCACCACCTGCAACTTCGCTTGTTCCAGCCGGCAGCGCATCAGCAGTGGCATCGCGGCTTGCCGTTACTGTAACGTTGAAAGTGGTATGCGACAGCAGCAGCATCATCATCATGTGACGCTGATGCAGTTTATTTAATTTGATGTTTAGTTTAGTACTAAGCTGTTCGTTTGTCTACATGATACCTTGGGACTGCTTCAAGGCAGCGCTATTAGCTGCGGTTATTTCGTTCGTTTTGGACAACAAGTCCAATGCACCAGATACACCAGATACAGTATCTAATGCATTTGTACGCGGATAGCTTAAAAGTTCATGCAAATGTTAAATGTGGTGTGTAATGACTATACGCGGATAGCTTAAAAGTTCATGCAAATGTTAAATGCAATGTGTGTAATGACTATAAGCTAGCGCAATCTAGCGTGAGGACGGTATCGCCCCGTTGGGCTGTTGACAGAGAGTCTATCTAATATACCCGAGGCTTCGAAATGTAGCAAGGTTTTGGTGTGCTTGTATCAGAAACTTAAAATTTAGAGAACATGTTGCGCCGCTGACGCGGTCGGTATCTATCCGTTGTATGCAATATATGGCTTAGAACATTCATCATGAAGGACGTTAGTTACTAGGTAAAACTCTACAACACGCTTATCGTACAAAGTCGATTGTACTGTCCGGGTCAATAGGCGCCTAGCTAATTGTGTCATATAGATAGTTTAGAGATAGTTGGGCACTGATTCATAAGACTATTTGTGAGTGAACGTTGTAAAACGTGTTTAAATGCAACAGTTCTACTCAATGCTGTTTATGTATACATAAATAATTCGACAACCGCGCTGTAAAGCGAATTGTTGCCGCTGGCGAAGAAGATCGATTTGGCGAGTAGTTCGTCAGAATAGATCTATTGTTTTCATACAAATAAAGTTACATTGACTTGAAAGCAATTTGAATGATACACGGGCATTTAGAAGACTATTTGCTGGGATGCTATTTGCGCACGAATTTTGTCCGTTAGCGTTCGAGACTATGGGAACTGCGGGTCCCCTTACGCTCAAACTGATTCAGCGCGTAGGTAGAAGCCTTAATCTTTTGACAGGAGACTCGAGAGCATCCGAATTCTTGCGTCAGGGGCTGTCACTCGACATTCAACGAGGAAATGCAGCGTCGGTTCGGGGCACATTGTTGAACTGGGCTAACTCTGGGTTAGAGAACCCGTAATCACACGTTCGCGCCGAGACAATTATGCACTCCAAAGTGCTAACATAGCGAAGTTATATAAATAAATTACTGATGTTGATTGTTCATTTGCTAGGTTTTAACGCGGAATCGCCGTGGTGATTGATTTAATTGTTGCGGAAGGATTAGTGTGGTAGCGTCCTCCTGAACCGTGATAGCGGGAAAGTGGAGTGTAGAGTAAACTCCAGCCCTCAAAGACATAGCGCTATTTTTCGAATAGAAAATTTTAGTTGATTCTTTCGCAAATAACGGCAAATCCCATGAAGAGCGTTTAACTATGGCAATGGATGGGGAAAATGTAGCCCGCGTGAAGGCTGCGGTTGACGAAAACTCAAACATAACATATGCGCGTCGCTAAAGGAGACTTAGAGTTTATATTCCATATTCCTCCATAAGACCATTGACAGCTACCTCGGACTCATGAAACGATCCAATCAATATGATTTGCCACAGGCCAAATTTTTTCGTTTCACGCAAATTATGTGTGTTTGAAACCGTGAGGTGGAGCTGGAAAAGAGTTCAATTAAAATCCACCTTTATTTTGTCAAGGAGGGGGGCATTTTACAATACTTACATTTTACAAACCGTTATCTTAAATTCATACAACAGTAAATTTACTTGTGTGCCAACAAAACGCAAAACAGAATGCAAAATACGCTACTTGGAAGTGTGTTTCAATGCATGAATACACCGCCTCAGGAAATAAGTTAGTGAACATTACGTCGAAATCTAAATAATGATTAAATGTTCAGTAAAAAATGTATCTGTACTCTATCACAGAGATTGCAAAGACTTACTTACGTCCTTCGTCCGTACGACTAATTTCTTTCTCTTGGTGGTCGTAACAGCACGCGGGACGAGAACGGCAACAACAGCAGCACTAATCGCAACAACAGCAGAAACAACAACAATGGCTGCAACATCAACAACAATAGCTGCAACATCAACAACAACGATGACCACAGCACTGTTTACAGTGCGATTATTGATGGTGGTATGGTTACTGTTCATGCTGCTGCTACTGCTGCTTCAAGGAACTCTATAGATAAACAGTCGTTCCAACGTTAACGGGGAACGCCGTGAATCCGTCAATCGAGAGGGCAAAAGCCAGCAACCACTTCGATATGATCGATCCAAAATAGATAGACGCCACTGCGCGAGTGTACAGACGCCTAGCTGGCTGGATCGATGTGGAAAGGGGCTATCCCCAAATAGAGCGTCAAAAGGTCCAGGACCAGTCGTCGCTGTGGGCCAGCCACAGCAACTGTTGTGCGACCGTTACGCGCTGAAGGGTCAGAAGTGCCATAGCCAGCTATTGGCCTCACATCGGCTGATCGTCCTAACCCAGTGTTGAAACAACATCAAGTACTTCCACCACCACCACCACGGTTACTGTGAATGCCATAACGTGGTACCTCTAATAACACTACTACCACTGGTCAGACCACACGGCTGGCAAAGCGCGCGCATGCGACCCAAGTAAGCCCCGTTGAAACATGTGCCTGCTTTTCCCAGTGTCTCGTGACCGTCGCGACCACCATCATAGACGTCGCATCTGTCGCACTGACTCAACTCTCTTCTCTCGCAGACGAAGTGTGCAGCTTCGTGTGTGGCTGTTGTAAACGTTGAGACGCCCTTTTTGACGTTTCGAACGTAAACAGAGGCGAGAGTCCGAAGTATGCTCCGAGCTAGGCCGAGCACAATGGTCTAACGTTGGCTGCCCCTTCCACAACCCGCTTTAAGTCGTGGAAGAGAATATTTTGGCGCCACCTCGACGCTCTTAACCCAATACGGCTTGAGGCCGGCTTGACGACCTCCATCCAGTCCGGTGAGCAAGGACGTCGGTGATCAGCCGCTGGTCGCCTGGCACATCCTGGAAGATGTGGTCGTGGAAACATTACGGCAGGACATGGACCATCAACGCGGTGGTATCGCTCCTGTCTTTCATTTTGGTTGTCGGGCAGGTCCGTGGCCGTCTCAGCGGACGACGACGACGACGGTAACCTGGAGCAACCTATACACGTCCACCTGTCTCTGGCCTCCGACCCATCGAAGATGGTCGTCACGTGGACGACATTTAACAAGACAAGTTCGCCACAGCTTGCGCGATTCGGCGTCGCCCAGAAGAAAGGAGTCACTCCGAAATTAGACCGGAAGGTCCGTGCCCAGACAACGCGCTTCGTCGATGGTGGACCACTGCGCCGCACAATGTACATTCACCGAGCGGTTCTGTTCAACCTCAGCCCGGGCACTCCGTACAACTACAGTGTCGGTAGCGACCGGGCCTGGAGTAAGGTCTTCTGGTTCACCGCACAGCGGAACGACAGCGACTTCGCGCCGACGCTGGCTGTTATCGGTGATCTCGGTACGTGCCGCCATATATCTCCTTTCCGGTTCCAGACCTATTCAAGTCTACATATGCGAATATATATATATATATATATGGTATTGGAAACATAGTTTATTAAGGCATAATATTGTGGGCTTACACAAGGGTATGCTTTTGCATTTTGTTTTGCCAAACAATGTATATTTCAAATTCTGAGTAGGAGTTGCTTCAAACTTCTTTGTAAAGGTAGGTAAAATATTGGGCTTTGTCCTTCATGTCGTAACCATGTGCTTATGGCTCGTCTTCTGTAATCACCCTCTGGAGCAACCCAGGATCTTCGGATAATCCTTCTGCCTAAAGGTTCAATTCTGACAATTTCCGACGGACGTTCATTTGCTGAAAATTCAGCATTTTGGGAACGAATTTCGCTGCTAGTTTTCTGACGCATAAAATATCGCTCCACACTGTTACAACTGATCCATAAGATATCTACAATTATTCGGCTATATTCCTGCGACGATTTCACGAACGTTTGTCAATGTTCTCTTCTGGTGGTCATTTTCGGTCTCTTCAGACTCGTCGCGAAATTGATGGTACTGCGTATATACAGTGTCTGAGAACACTTCTTGACCACCATAGGCAGTTCGTAACGCATTTACCAAGTAAGAATATATCGCCAAATATCGTTCTCTTCACTTCTTTGAACCAAACTCAAACAATAAACTCCGCCACCCATTAGGGCAAAATGTTGCCTGTGTATAGCCCACAGATGGCTCTTCTAAGGAAAACAAACGGAAATACCTCGGTGGTTCCGGTTCATTATTTAAATTCCAAGTAATAGAACTTGCCGAAGCGTTCTCGCATATATATATATTTATCTTTTCTCACATAAATAGGTTATGTTCATAGTTCTAATACCCTATTGGGTGGTGGCTTGGGCGGCTAACTCACCGTTCGAAACGTGGCGTGCAAAATACCGACAGTGCCGTATATTCTACAATCAGTACTTTTTGTACTAAGAGGGAAGTCCAATTTGTATGAAGTGTAACCTGCACCGACGTGTTTTACACCTTGCTATGCTCAACAAAACGGAGCTGCGATTTTCGCGTTTTCCAGATGGTGTTAGGTCTATTAAAGATACCTTTAATCTTTTATTCAATCGTGACGTTGCGGCCGTATCTCCAATCGTACAGCATCCGCTTACATTGGAGCAGCACAACATGAATCTGCCTTTCGGGGTGGAGGAGGTGTGCCAGGGTCCTACGGTCACTCCCGAAGAGAAAGAGCTCAGGGCCCGATCAGGTCTGCTATGAGCATTGGATCCAGTCACTCCCTCTCTTGGCAGAAACTCTTTGTGATTTCTTTAATGAAATTATAAAGAGGGGGCGGATGCCTAAAGTCTGGCATGTCGCCAGGCTTTCTCTCCTGTTCAAGGGTAGGCATGGTGATGACCATCAGGATCCAAATCTCTACCGTGGAGTGGCGTCAGAACGCACATTGAAGAAGATTTTCTGTAAGTTGGTGATTCGGCGGATTGAGCACGTGGCTGAAGAGGCACTTCCACCGGAGCAATTCGGTTTTAGGAGAGGCCGAGGCACCCGTGATGCAATCCACGTTCTCCAGTCAGAAATCGAGCGAGCTGTGGCACAACCCAGAGGTCATCTGTATGCAGTCTTTATTGACTGCGTCAAGGCCTTTGACAAAGCCCCTCGCTATCTGCTGGTTGAAGCATTCCAACGAGCAGGAGTGGGTGGCTCTCTCCTGAGTGTAATAGCAAGTTTCTTTGAGGAGGACACCTTGTTGGTAGACGGTGAGCAGGGTGTATTGGAGATTAAGCAAAATGTGGGAACTCCGCAAGGAGACCCGCTGAGCTGCGTCTCGTTTACACTTCTCCTTGCTGACCTCGTCGGTTACGTCCGACAGGAGTACCAAAAAGCCGTGGTGGTGATGTATGCAGATGACATCGTGGTCGCTCATCGCGACCTAGGTGCCATCAAGCGCATTACCTCTATGGTAGAGGCGTTCCTTGTCTCGAAGGGACTTGAGATAAACACCAGGAAAACCAAAGCCATGAAATTCAGGCGTGGAGGTCGATTGGCTGCCAGAGACGTTATACGTTGCTGCGGCCAACCATTGGAGTTTGTTAACTCTTTCCAGTATCTTGGCCTTCGGGTTCATTATACGGGAACGACGTTCACAGCGCATATAAACGAAACAGTACGGAAGGCACTTGTCTCTCTTTACGGGGAAGTAGGCAATGTCCGAAGACTGTCCGTTTTCTCAGCAGTGAGGCTCTTCATGCTTAAGATTGTTCCGGGGCTGATGTATGGCCTTGACAGGGTGTGGAACCACCTCACACTGGCGAATTTTAACCAGCTTGAGAGGTGTTTCTCATTATATATGAAGCGAGTGCTTTGCTTGTCTATTCGAGCAAGGAGCCGCTTTGTGTATCTCATGTCAGGTTGTCCACCGGCTACTGAAACAATCCGACTAAGGCTGAAGATGCCGCGTACAGTACCATACGAATGTTTCATTTCTGAATGGGAAGCTAAAGTCGAACAGGCCAGACGGGAGGTCGGTGGTTTGGACGTTTTCAATGCCGTGCACCTTTGGTCTGGTCCTGCATGTGACAGTCGCCACGTATACACCAGGTACATAGTGCATGGTTATCACTACCTGGTATGTTCAAACGCAGCCTTTCACGAGGAGTACGAGTTGTGCACCTGCCGGTTCTGCCTGAAGAGGTGTGCCAAGTACCATGCAGTGGGATGCACAGCGCTGAACAAAACATCGTTACACTACTTCTCTCGCCGAAAGCGTGAAGAAGATAGAGTATTATGAAGAAACATCGTGAACTGTATATTATACTCAATCTGAGTGAAATAAATCTAATTGGAATAAAGGTCGCTTCGTTGACGTTCTGTTTCAAAAAAAAAAAAAAAAAAAAAAATTAAAGATACCTTTTTTTCCGTAAGGCTCATCCCCGTGTACGATTTTTCGTGTTATGGCTAATATTCACGAGCAAGCATCACGTTTTTTTTTCTCAATTCTAGGATTAGACTGATATATGTGCGCATTTTTGTAAAGTTCAAAATAATTTGGTAGAACCACTGCTAAATACGTAGGGGCAACAAACATGAAGTTGATAGCTTTTCGAACAAAACTAGACATCTCATAAATTGATTGCATCAAATGAATGGCGTATCGCTTTTCGTATATATATATATATATATATATATACGAAAAGCGGTACGGTATATATATATATATATATATATACGAAAAGCGGTACGCCATTCATTTGATGCAATCAATTTATGAGATGCCTAGTTGTGTTCGAAAAGCTATCAACTTCATGTTATATATATATATATATATATATATATATATATATGAAAGTGCTTTCTAAATCAACAATAGTCGTAATAGTAAACATAGTAATTTATATTTGCAATTATTGCTTTTTTATATTGATGATTTTTTTGTTATTGTAAAGATTGCTAGTCTTAAATCGCTAAGCACGGTTCCGTTTCTTTGTCATGTTTGTCTTTGGCATGCGAATACAGGCGTAGAAAAGGGCCTGTCAGTGCCACCGCTCATACGGGAGGTGCAGAATCGTACCATCGACGCAGTTCTACACGTGGGTGACTTTGCCTACAACATGCACGACGGGAACGCTCGAACTGGCGACGCTTTCATGCAGATGATTGAGCCTATCGCCGCCTATATGCCCTACCAGACCTGCGTGGGCAATCACGAGCATAATTACAACTTTTCCAATTATAACAACCGGTTCAGCATGATGAATCTCAATGGCAAAATCAACAATCACTACTACAGGTACCTCCCCAAATTCCCCGACACGAATCGACGACACGTCACGTTACCGGTGTTGGGGTTGACACACGCCAGACACTGAAACGTCAAACGTTACAGGCTGGCGACATAGCGACACAACACGGTTCGCACTGCTCGAATTCCTATTGTTACGTGATAAACTAGATAATTGTCTATTAATACTAGATTGTTTGGACAGTTACGGCGAATTTTTAAGGCAAGTTCAGAAATATTGTTCAGATGTAAATTAAGTCACATTAGTGAATCACATTTACAGCACCTGATTCTGTAACAATCCTGACTAACCCAATCAATAGCGTTTGCCTCCTTAATGACAAAGTTGCATCCAGAATACATCGTTTCTGAATTTCAAAAGTGATAAGAGCGGCTGCTGGTTTGCGAATCTCAAATTGTTCAGTTTTCACAAATCACAACTTTTGGTGATTTCTTTAACAAAATTTCAAATAGGGGGGCGGATGCCTAAAGTCTGAAATATCGCCAGGTTTTTTCTTCAGTTCAAGTGTAGGCATGGTGATGACAAACAGGATCCAAATCTCTATCGTGAAATGGCGTCAGAACGGACATTAAAGAAGATTTTCTATAAGTTGGTTATTCGGTGGGTCGAGCACGTGGCTGAAGAGGCACTTCCGTCGGAGCAATTCGGCTTAAAGAGAGGTCGAGGCACCCGTAATGCAATTCACGTTCTCCAGTCAGGAATCGAGCGAGCTGTGGCACAATCCAAAGGTCATCTGTGTACAATCTTTCTTGACGGCGTCAAGGTCTTTGACAAAGCCCCTCGCCATATGCTGATTGAAGCATTTCAATGAGCAGGAGTGGGTGGCTGTCTCCTGAGTGTAATAGCAAGTTTTTTGAGGTTGCTGCTTGCTGACCTCGTCGGTCCGACAGGAGTACCAAAAAAACGTGGTGGTGATGCTCGCAGATGATATCCTGATCGCTCATTGCGACATAGATGCCATCAAGCGCATTACCTCTATGATAGAGGTGTTCCTTGTCTCGAAGGAACCTGAGATAAACACCAGGAAGACCAAAGCCATGAAATTTGGGCGAGGAGGTCGATTCGCTGCCAGAGACGTTATACGTTGCTGCGGCCAAATATTGAAGTATGTGTTAACACATCTTTCCAGTATCTTGACTTTCGAGATCATTAAACAGGAACGACGTTCACAGCGCATATATACGAAATAGTACGGAAGGCACATGTCTTTCCTTACGGGGAAGTAGGCAATGTCCGCAGACTGTCCGTTTTCTCAGCAGTGAGGCTCTTCATGCTTAAAATCGTTTCGGGGCTGATGTAGGGTCCTGACAGGGTGTGGAACCATCTCACGCTAACGAATTTTAACTAGCTTTGAAAGGTGTTTCTCGATATATATGAAGCGAGTGCTTCTGCTTGCCTATCCGAGAAAGGAGTCGCTTTGTGTATCTCATGTCAGGCTGTCCCGCGGCTGCTAAAACAATCCTGCTAAGGCTAAAGATGCGGCGTACAGTACCTTACGAATGTTTTAAAGCTAAATTCGAACAAGCGAGACGGGTGGGTTGGACGCTTTAATGCCTTACACCTTCTGGTCCTGCATGTGACAGTCGTGTGTGCACCTGGCGGTTCTGCCTGCAGAGGTATACCGAGTACCATGCAGTGGATTTACATCAGTGGATAAAAACTCGTTGCGCTACTTCTCTCGCCGGAAGCGTGAAGAAGATAGAACCTTATAAAGAAACCTTTGAATTGTGTATTAGACTTAATTTGAGTGAAATAAATATATACCAAGCCTGTGTCTGGCTAGCAGCTACGGTGGCACCTTTACCCTCTCGTGGTATATATATATATATATATATATATATATATGTATATATATATATATATATATATATATATATATATATATATATATATATATATATATTGTGCTGAGAATGTTTAGTTTTTTAGCTCCAAGTTCTTTCCTCTCAGCTAATTATATACTAGTGGTGGCGTGGTCTAGGGGACTAGTGTGCTAGTCATGGTTATCATGTACCGGGATGTCGCCGGTTCGATCCCTGTTGTTGATCGAATTTTTCTTTGAGCGATGCTCATTGAGATGATAGATGATAAACCATACCGCTTAGAGCCATACTGCCACAAGGACTGTTGGGGAAACCCTAGATATCTTAACATGTTCGGCCCTCGGTGTATTGAAGATATATGTCAGGTTAAGTTCCAAGCCCGTAGGGGACGGCGGATGGCCTAGAATTAAAACCAACCTCCTTAAAAAATGTTTAAATTCTACCTTATTCTAAACTGAGCACAATAGATGATAAGCTAAAGAGGCAATATTTGGGGTAAAACATCCCATTCAAGATCCAGCAAGCTGTGGCAGATCATCATAGACGTCTCTACAATGGCACAGTTTGGGACGCTCCTGTATCTTTTGATGCGTCTACGAAGCCCTGAGAGGCCTGGGCAGTGTTTCCTTTACTGTATTTTCCACATTCCGTTGGGTGTTAGAATTTATCGTGCGTCTTGCATCCGAGCATAACCCAGGAGACTCGAGGGCCATCTGGGTTATGCTCGATGCCGGACGGCCAGATGGGAAGACCCTTATAGTCATGGAAAACGGAAATACGCTCGTCTGGGACGTTACCGTGACTGGCTTCTTGTGCCCACTATAGAGAGTCAGGGTGCGGTCCACACGTAGCATGCTTTCTATAGGGTGAACAAGCAAAGAAGAGAGACGCTAGGAAGATCAAGTCCATTGGCATTGAGAACAATCAGCAGTATTTGCAAGTGATCTGAATTGTGAACTGCTAACATGCAGGCCCGTGATTTTTTTAGGCGGAGGTTATTAGTGAAAACTTAACGAGCAAATTTAGCAGCCGTGATGGGTTCTACAAGACGACATTCTTCTATCAATTATTCAATGCCTCTTTAATCTCTGTACTTAGTGCCCGAGTGGCCTGCAGCTTCTTCGTAATCTCAGGCTTACTTGTACAAGCGCTCGAGTGGCTTCTCTAAGTTGTACGGATTGAGCCAAATCCTGTTCCCCTGTCTGCTGTTGCTGTTCGAGCAACGCGATCCTGCTCCAGAGCTCCAATTGTGCCATCTACCAACCATTCTTTGTCGGCCCGGATGCGCATACTCATCTTGTTCCTGAGCTCTTCACTGTGTTGGCTAACACTTTGTGGCAGTTGAGCATACTCTTGCGGTATTTACATAGCATCTCGGTAAATGCTTTCATATTCCTTAAGTAGTTAGGCGTCTCGCCTTGATCCTATAGTGGCGCAGAGAGGTGCGGTCCAAGGTCCACCCGTGGTTCCAAGCTACTAGGGTTGAGCTCTAGCCGGTGTGTAGTAACTTCACGGAACTGCATCTTATACAACTACTTTTGCCCCTCAGAGGGCCGGAGAAAAGATTTATTTCGAATTTTGGTTATGTGGGACTTTCCAGGTTTTCATTTTTTCAAGGGTTCAATGAGTGTCAACCGTCTTTTGGCCCTTTGTGGAACTTTTTTGGCATTACTCAAAATGGTTGCATTTTACAATGCAGTTTTTCATTAACGAATCCTTGTGAGAACATGAAATGGCCAAGCACGGGGCTAAATGGCATCACCCAAGTATGCTATACTATTTCCAATGCGTTACATGTACAGTGCTGGCATCTCCGACCAAACGAAATAGATTCCGATACTCGGGATTTAACTTCGGAGGTCAGGAAAGTACTATGCACTAGCTATCTAATAATATTATTATCTAAAATAGGCATGTATTTTGTTGACTTCCAACTTTGTTTCATTGACATTCGGCAGTTTTAATTATGGGCCGGCGCACATTATCGGTTACTCGACCGAATTCTACTACTTCCTCGAGTATGGCTGGCACCAGATCAAATACCAGTACGAGTGGCTCGAACGGGACCTGATCGAAGCAAGCAAGCCGGACAATCGCAAAAAGCATCCATGGATCATCGTGATGGGGCATCGCCCAATGTACTGCTCTAACAGCGACGATGCTGACTGCCGATTTCGCGAGAACATCATTCGTAGGGGTATCCCTATCGTTCAGGCTTACGGTAAGCAGGTCTCGGCTTGTCACAATCGCAAAGTGTCGCCGCCCGGGTCTTCTCTGTTTTCTTCAAACCAGCCAACAGAAACGAAACGACCCCACTGCTAACAATGACAAGGTTAACTGTGATGGCAACAACTACCACGGTACAAATGTGGCTGATGTACATATTTGCCCCCCACTCGCTGATCTGTTATTAAGTCGAAACATTAGCGCCTTGACAACGGTTCAGCAGACCAACATAACTTATCCCTTTCTTTGATGTTCAATCAAATGATGTAAGGAGTAACCTCGCGCACACAACCTTGCTATTAGGCGCATGGCCAAATTGACGCACCGTAATGGTGCAACGTCAATATTAGATCCCTTCAGCGTACGGTTCTACCTAGGGCTAAAGACGGCACCCTCGGCACGTTCATACAGCTTACAATGATTAAGTCACGCGACGCCTGGACCAGCATTGCTCGCACGATGGAAAACATTCTGCGCGCCAAGGAGAAGAAAAACCGTTATTACATGGCATCATCCCACGGGGCACCCCGGGATAGCTAAATTCTTAAACTAGTCTCCCCTTCGAACATTTGAAATCAGGCTTATGCAGTTCCTCATCGGTTGCGGGGATTAGGACGTGACCGTTGTTTAGTGGGTTGGAGCCCCACACTACCGGCCCACACTTGCAGGCGAGTTCTCTTCGGTGGTGTCCGCGTGTGCGAATCGCATTTTCTAGTGAGTCCACTCAAAAACGCCCTTTTTAGATGTCTTCTATATTCAAAACGTGGTTTAGTACACGCACTGTATAATAAAATAATTAAGCTTTTATTAAAATAATAAGGAATAAATAAAGAAATACTTGCAGTCATCTCCCTTTCGCTGTCCGTTCGGACAAAAATGTATGTCAGTCAAGAAGTTTCATACGTCATAAACACAACACATATAGCACGTGTGCCTCGACCCTGACGAAGCGTGTTGGTGGCGCAGCTTTTTTTGGGCCTTCTGCAAAAAACAGGGCAGGGAAAGTGATACGGCAAATATTGACTGATTGAAAAGCCCTACAAATGTGGCAGCACGTTTCGAGGTCCTACGAAAACTCGCCAAACGAACGAGTCATATTATGGGTCTTATAGAAATCATTGACGGAGTCTCTGCAATGCATGCTATATATAGCTCGTGGAGCAACATTTTGCATTAATTCAGCCCAACGGAGAACAATCTTACCCTCACTATCTCATATAAGAGTGCCGTACAGTAGGGCTAGCAGACACTGGGTTTTGTAGACCGAGAGAGCCCCATCCACGAAAGCTTCGATAAGTCGTACACGATAGAGGGCTGAAATGATAGAATAAAAATGCAAGAACTGCTGTGTTTTCAAATCTATACAGTACTTAATGGCATGAAAACTATTATGATGTTGACGTTGGCTTGGTTCTGTCTGGTTCTCTGGCGTGTACTCTGATTAAGGTTTGGAAGATCTCATTTACAAGTATGGCGTGGATGTATCATTCGCCGGACACGACCACTCGTTTGAGCGACTATGGCCTGTCTACAATAGTAGAGTCTACAACGGAAGTACAGATCATCCGTACACCAACCCTAAGGCGCCCGTACAGATCGTTACAGGTATGTATGCCTTTGTTACGGGAACTTCACAGATAGAAATACGGATTTCCTTGTTTTGACGTTGGGCAGTAACTATCAGTCGTTGTTCAAACTAGTGTTTCTAATGAGTTTTTAATGGCAGTTTTGCGGCTATATAGATACGGCGATATAACGTAGCACCATCTGCGCTAATCATAGCTATACGGCTGTAATGAAATAATGATGCGACGTTACAATATGTGGAGTCGAAAGCAGGTTTCCTTGCTGTTGGTATCAAAGCGCTTTAGCTAGTGTGTTCTGTCTATACGCATCCGATATTGTAGCACTTTGATGTTAATCTAACCATAGTATGGATGATTTTATTATTCCCTATTCTTCACTCTTTCACTCACTTCTCGATGCCCCTCTCTCTGACTCGAGTACAGGCTCAGCCGGCTGCAAGGAACCTCTGACCCGTTCGTGAAAGATCCTTCTCCGTGGAGTGCGTTTCCGCTTCAAGGAGTATGGATATACGCGGATGATGCTGCACAACGCCAGCCACATCACAGTGGAAGCAGGTTTTGGCCAGCAACGGCACCGTTGCCGACCGGATCACCATTGTCAAAGACAAACACGGACCCTACGACCAATACGTGTTTCCTCTTCTCTCGGAGTTTGTCGCTAATATATTTATATATATATCTATATATATCAGGGTGACACTATTTTTTGTGGCCAAAACGCTAGGGTATAGTCAAGCTTCGGTTGATAAATCATTTTTGCCAATTAGAAAGGGGGAGGCGGAAATGCTTCGTTATAGGAGTGAGATAATTTTGTTGATGTTTGTTTTTATTGTGATTTTAGGGGTGGCTGTCCCCATACGTTTACAAAATGTACGATTGTGAGAGAACGCATTGCTCAATTGAAAAACCGAGCATACCGCGCGTTCGGGAGAAATATACCCGACCTTAGCTAGCGCAATGACT
>QVRM01006403.1:0-94461 GCA_003439945.1 Dermanyssus gallinae
AGAACGAGTCGGTTCTAGAACGAGTCGGTTCTTAGAACGAGCCGATTCTAAGAACCAGTCGGTTTTTATAACAAGCCGGTTTTAAGAACGAGTCGGTTCTTAGAACGAGTCGGTTTTCTAGAACGAGCCGGTTCTAAGATCGAGCCGGTTCTAAGATCGAGTCGGTTCTATGAACAAGTCGGTTCTTAGAACGAGCCGGTTCTAAGATCGAGCCGGTTCTAAGATCGAGCCGGTTCTAAGATCGAGCCGGTTCTAAGATCGAGCCGGTTCTAAGATCGAGCCGGTTCTAAGATCGAGCCGGTTCCAAGATCGAGTCGGTTCTTAGAACGTGCCGGTTGTAAGATTGAGCCGGTTTTAAAAACGAGTCGGTTCTTAGAACGAGCCGGTTTTAAGATCGAGCTGGTTCTAAGGTCGAGCCGGTTCTAAGAACAAGTCGGTTCTTAGAACGAGCCGGTCCTAAGAGCGAGCTGGTTTTAAGAAAGAGCCAGTTCTAAGAGCGAGCTGATTCTAAGAACGAGCCGGTTTTAAGAACGAGCCGGTTTTAAAAACGAGCCGGTTCTAAGAGCGAGCCGGTTATAAGAACGAGCCGGTTCTAAGAACGAACCGGTTCTAAGAACGAGCCGGTTCTAAGAACGAGCCGGTTCTAAGAACGAGCCGGTTCTAAGAACGAGCCGGTTCTAAGAACGAGCCGGTTCTGAGAACGAGCCGGTTCTAAAAACGAGCCGGTTCTAAGAACGAGCCGGTTTTAAGAACGAGCCGGTTCTAAGAGCGAGCTGATTCTAAGAACGAGCCGGTTTTAAGAACGAGCCGGTCCTAAGAGCGAGCTGGTTTTAAGAACGAGCCAGTTCTAAGAGCGAGCCGGTTCTAAGAACGAGCCGGTTCTAAGAACGAGCCGGTTCTAAGAACGAGCCGGTTTTAAGAACGAGCCGGTTCTAAGAACGAGCCGGTTCTAAGAACGAGCCGGTTCTAAGAGCGAGCTGATTCTAAGAACGAGCCGGTTTAAAGAACGAGCCGGTTTTAAGAACGAGCCGGTTCTAAGAGCGAGCCGGTTCTAAGAACGAGCCGGTTCTAAGAACGAGCCGGTTCTAAGAGCGAGCTGATTCTAAGAACGAGCCGGTTTTAAGAACGAGCCGGTTTTAAGAACGAGCCGGTTTTAAGAGCTAGCCGGTTCTAAGAACGAGCCGGTTCTAAGAACGAGCCGGTTCTAAGAACGAGCCGGTTTTAAGAACGAGCCGGTTCTAAGAACGAGCCGGTTCTGAGAACGAGCCGGTTCTAAGAACGAGCCGGTTTTAAGAACGAGCCGGTTCTAAGAGCGAGCTGATTCTAAGAACGAGCCGGTTTTAAGAACGAGCCGGTTTTAAGAACGAGCCGGTTTTAAGAACGAGCCGGTTTTAAGAACGAGCCGATTCTAAAAACAAGCTTATCACGACTGAGGACGACCACCACCTCTGTGGAGAGCAACATCAAGGCAGATTGTGATACGTCAAAGGTGGCCGCATCGCCCACGTGCGAAAGTGATGGCAAAACAGCGCCCGCGGACATTAAGGAATGCCGACAACTCGGTGTGAAACGTGCGAGACCGAGTAGCGATGCCCAAGACTCAATGCAGGTTATCAACACCGAGGCGGCACCTCAGGAACAGGAAGAAGGTTTCAAGGAGGTTGTAAATAAAAGCAGGCAGCGCAATATTCGAAAAAATGAAGAAGCCTTAGCAAAGCTTAAGCAAATGGTAGAATCAGGTGTACACAAGGTTTTCCGCGTAACCTTCAGTGCAGCTGAGGACGGCAGCACACTGCCCGGAGGCAACATGTTAGGAATGTGCAAGGATCTACACCTAAAAGTGGCAGACGCTAACATTTCGGCACGGAATGGACAAATCTCAGCTACCGTCGATAAGCTCGAGGACGCACGCAAACTAATGGGCATCACTGAACTAGCTGGGTTGCAAGTCAAAGCGACATCAAGGAATATTGACAATATCTGGGGTGCCATCAGCCATGTAAGCCCAGACTTTCAGGTAGAAGAGATCCTGCAGGAACTTAGCCCCGCCGGCGTTATAGAAGTTAAGCGCATTTGCAGACGAACAGGTCCCCGCCCACAACAAGCTACTGTTCCTACAAGGAAGGTGCTACTCAAATTCAAAGGGGCCCCGCCGGCCACCGTGTATCTCGGTTTTCAGACCCACGCGGTGACAGTCGAGCCACCACGTCCCACTAGATGCTTCAAATGTCAGCGCTTAGGTCATCAGCATCTGCATGTAGCGGCCAAGTGGCATGTGTAAACTGCGGCAGTAACCGACATCTAGTCAAGGACTGCAAAAATGCTCCAAAATGCGCAAGTTGTGGAGGTGCGCACAGATCGGCGTCCTCTTCGTGTCCGGTTTACGCAATAGCTTGGGAAAAGAGCAAGATTATTACCGGTGCACGTGTACTTCGCCAGGTCCAGTCCGACTACCCTGCTGCCACTATCGTAGAAAAACCAGTAGTCCGGCCAAATCCGACACCGTGTGAGACAGGGGAGAACGTTCCTCGTTCCTATGCCTCAGTGGTCCGTGAGCTCGTTGCCCCCAGTTCCGACGGTACGTCCGATAAGACCATTACGCTCGCTCCACTCAAGGCATTAAAACCTACGAAACGCCAACGCCCCCGCCAGATGAGACGTCGCTGAGCCTCTGGCACTACCTGGATAGACTTGCCGCCATCGAGGGCGCGTTCTAATCGGAAGGCAGACCCCCTCGCAGGACTCGCCAGTGCTGCAAAGATGCTAAGCGGGCTCGACCCTAAGGCAGCCAGCGCACTTCGTAACCTTGCCAATCTTCTGGGTCCAGTCATCAGGCTGTTATCAGCTTTCGAAGTGAAGAAACCCGTTGGTCCTAAGCGCCATGCCCCAAGACCCCTCCGAAAATAAGGCCGGTCCGAGCCACTCGGACGACCCCCCGCAGGCGGACTACCAATCCAGCCTCGGGCCGGGTACGGGTAGTCTAACCCCCGCTCCCCTCAATAACAGGGTTATTTGCACTCATTGCCAAAAGAGCTTTACAAGCAGGGGAATCAAACGGCATATGACGGCAGCGCACTCGGACACCAATCGCTCACTACCCCCCGCCAGCTACCCCGTCGACGACGTCGATGGCACCCACCTGCGCAACAAACTCGTCGAGTACACAAAGGCATACAAACGACTAGACACAATCCCCAAAAGCGCCCGGCCTGCTGTGGCCGCAGCGCTGGCCGACACACTTTCTCTAGTGCACCTCAACAACGACACACGCAGCTGGGCCAACCTACTGTTGTTTGCGCATACAGTGCTTAGAACCCCATCCCGAAAGCGGAACAATCTCACTTGGGCTACATTCATCAGGGACAGAATCGAGGACCACAGATCAGGCCGTGAGCCCCCATCCGAATCGGTCCCAAGGGCGCATCGGAACAAGCAACGTAATGACGATGGAGCTGCCGCCAGGCGAGCAACTAAGCTGCTAGGCGAAGGTGACATTGGAGGCGCCGCGAGAGCTTTGCTTTCTGTGGGGAGCCCGGTCTGCGCAGCCGATGCGTACACGGAAATGACTTCGAAACATCCTAGAGAACCGGCCGACCTCGACCTGCCTCCAAGACCACCGTGCGCCGATCCACCTATCACCAGTGCAGAACTGCTCCGCGAGGCTGTGTGGACCTTTCCGGCGGGGTCCACTGCAGGTATGGACGGCTTGCGGCCGCGCCATCTCAGAGACCTCCTTGCCACAACTAACGCAATTATTGCCAGCCGTTTACTGCGTGACCTAGGAAAAGTGGTGGACATCATCAGAAGTGGCACAGTTCCTGAGGCCATCCGCCCTATTCTTTTTGGGGGACGCCTCATCGCAATAAAAAAGCCGAGTGGGTCGCTTTGCCCAATCGTCATCTCCTCAGTTTTCCGCAGAATTGCGGCAAAGATCACAGTGAAACTAGGAGCAGATTTGGTGCGCGAGAAGCTTGGAGATCACCAGCTTGGCTTCAATACGCCCAACGGCATCGAAGCCGCAGTCCACACTACAAGAGCTTTCGTCGCCAGCGCACCCAACAATTTCGTAGTCGCCAAACTCGATTTTAAGAACGCCTTTAACCAGATCCGTCGTGACCACGTACTGAAGACAGTTCTAGTCGATTGGCCAGAGGCGCCCCCCCTGGTTGACCAAGTCTACAGATCCAGGTCGGAGCTTTCACTTGATGATAAGACGATTTTTTCATGCAGCGGCGTACAGCAGGGAGACCCCCTTGGTCCGCCACTGTTTTGCTTAGCCATTAAGGAACTGGTCGACTCTATCCAGTCTCCCTTAAACCTCTGGTACCTAGACGACGGCACTATTGGAGGAGAAGCACCTGTAGTACTAGCAGACATCAAGAGAGTTGCTGACTTCGGACTGAAGAGCGGGCTTGAGCTCAACTCCGAGAAGTGCGAGCTTATCTACAAAGGTCACCCTAACCTATCCGCCTTGGAGGCTCTTCTTCCCGGGTGCAAACTCGTCGAGGCTGCAGACATGACGCTCCTGGGGTCCCCAGTGGGGTCTGCCGCCATTCGTCCGGAACTCGCAGGTAGGATAGAGAGCCTTCTCTCCCGTCTAACCCGGCTAAACCTGCTCAGTCCCCACAGCGCGTATCACCTATTGAAATCGTCCCTGGGCTCAGCAAGAATTGTCCATATCCTCCGCAGCACGGACGTCGGACCAAACCAAGATCTTCTTCGGGACCTGGACGAAAGCCTAAGGATCAGCCTTAGTGACCTTCTTAATCTTACTCTGGCCGACAACAACTGGGCTCAAGCTACTCTCCCCCTTAGATTCGGAGGCCTGGGGATTCGTTCTACAGCAGACCTAGCAGCGAGCTGCCACGCTTCATCATTACACGCCTCAGAGAGCACTGTTCGGCACATCAGCCCACCCATGGCCCTGCAGGCTTTCCAGGACACCAAAGAAGTTGCGGATACGAGGTTCAAGAACCTCGCAGGCCTACTTCCGGAGACAAACAAACACCTGCATTGGTTTGAGGTTGGGGACAAGGCTAACCGAGGAACACCGATGTCCGTGTGGAACACAGGTAGACATCTGGGGGACTCACGGGTTGTCCTGCAGTAGAAGCGAAGGACGCCAAAGCCGTCATAGCGAGGTTAATGAGATTACAGCCAGGGCTTTCAGATCCGCTCTAATACCGTGCATCCGAGAGCCCGCGGGCCTCCTGAGAAGCGATGGAAAGAGACCAGACGGTCTCACCCTTATCCCCTTTGAAAGGGGAAAGGCGCTTGTTTGGGATGCGACTATCACCGACACGCTCGCCCCGTCGAACCTGGAGGCCAGTGCATCTTCCGCTGGCTCCGCAGCACGCAAGGCTGAGCGTCTAAAGACCAACAAATATGCCCAGCTCGCCAACGAGTTCATTTTCGTGCCGCTAGTATTCGAGACACTCGGGGGGCCCGGCCCTGAGGCATGGTCGCTTTTACAGAAGATTGGCAAACAAATTGAACTGGCGACAGGGGAAAAAAGAGCACTTGAGTTTCTACTTCAGCGACTATCGCTGGCAGTTCAACGCGGCAATGCGGCAGCAATAATGGGCACAATGAGGGGCTGCCTCGAGGATAAGCTCGACTGGTAGCGCTCCCCACAAGCCCTAGTGTTGATAGTTAATTACATCTCGCTGTAACACTTAAATGTCATTTTAATAAATGGAATTTATATGAAAAAAAAACAAAAAAAAACAAGCCAGTTCTAAGAACGAGCCGGTTCTAAGAACGAGCTGGTTCTGAGAACGAGCCGGTTCTAAGAACGAGCCGGTTCTAAGAACGAGCCGGTTCTAAGAGCGAGCTGATTCTAAGAACGAGCCGGTTTTAAGAACGAGCCGGTTTTAAGAACGAGCCGGTTCTAAGAGCGAGCCGGTTCTAAGAACGAGCCGGTTCTAAGAACGAGCCGGTCCTAAGAGCGAGCTGGTTTTAAAAACGAGCCAGTTCTAAGAGTGAGCCGGTTCTAAGAACGAGCCGGTTCTAAAAACGAGCCGGTTCTAAGAACGAGCCGGTTTTAAGAACGAGCCGGTTCTAAGAACGAGCCGGTTCTAAGAACGAGCCGGTTCTAAGAGCGAGCTGATTCTAAGAACGAGCCGGTTTTAAGAACGAGCCGGTTCTAAGAGCGAGCCGGTTCTAAGAACGAGCCGGTTCTAAGAACGAGCCGGTTCTAAGAACGAGCCGGTTCTAAGAGCGAGCTGATTCTAAGATCGAGCCGGTTCTAAGAGCGAGCCGGTTCTAAGAACGAGCCGGTTCTTAGAATGAGCCGGTCCTTAGAGCGAGCTGGTTTTAAGAACGAGCCAGTTCTAAGAGCGAGCTGATTCTAAGAACGAGCCGGTTTTAAGAACGAGCCGGTTTTAAGAACGAGCCGGTTTTAAGAACGAGCCGGTTCTAAGAGCGAGCCGGTTCTAAGAACGAGCCGGTTCTAAGAACGAGCCGGTTCTAAGAACGAGCCGGTTCTAAGAACGAGCCGGTTCTAAAAACGAGCCGATTTTAAGAACGAGCCGATTCTAAAAACAAGCCGATTCTAAGAACGAGCCGGTTCTAAGAACGAGCCAGTTCTAAGAGCGAGCTGGTTCTAAGAACAAGCCAGTTCTAAGAGCAAGCTGGTTCTAAGAACGAGCCAGTTTTAAGAACGAGGTGGTTGTAAGAACGAGCTGGTTCTAAGAGCGAGCTGATTCTAGGAACGAGCCGGTTCGAAAAACGAGCCGGTTCTAAAAACGAGCCGGTTCTACGAACGAGCCGTTTCTTAGAACGAGCCGGTTCTTTGAACGAGCCGGTTCTTTGAACGAGCCGGTTCTTAGAACAAGCCGGTTTTTAGAACGAGCTAATTCCTAGAACGAGCCCGGTTCTAATAGCGGGCCAGTTCTTAGAACAAACCGGTTCATAGAACAAGCCGGTTTTAAGAACGAGCCGGTTCTAAAAACGAATCGGTTCTAAGAACAAGCTGGAATATGAAGTCGGCTTAAAGACGTAAAGCGAGCTTCCAAGAAGCCGGGAATGGAGGGGCAACGAATCTGCATCAAGCTCTGGATTGAAAATAAAATTTAATGCTCTAGTGATGGAAATGCTATGAACTGCTTATGGCGATCAAACGACAATCCCGGAATGCTGTGTATACGTGGCACCGTCGATTTCGCGAGGGACGTAAAGAGATCGAATGACCCCGTTCGGGAAACCCTTCAATGTCAGAAGAAAACGTTGGAAAAGTTCGTCATATCGTACTCAACAATTCTCATATTACTATCAGGGAGGTGGTTGAGGAACTGGACATATATGCTAAAAATCAACGTTATACTTGCAACGGTCATGACCGATATTTTATGCGTTAAAAGACTGTTAGCAAAAATCGCTCTAAAAATTTGAATTTCAGCAAACGAACGCCTGTAGCCCAGTGTCCGAATTGAACTTAAAGACAGTAGCCTAGATTGCTTTAAATAGTGATTACATGAGACAGGTCATAGTTACTACATTAATAACTAAATGCGATCTCAGTCCTACAGTCAAGAAGAGAGTCCATCGAAGAAAATCAGACAGAGCAGATCCAATAGCACACGTTATTTTGACTGTTTTTCCCACTACATCGTTTTCCACGATTGCCGGTTCTAAGAACGAGCTGGTTCTAAGAACGAGCTGGTTCTAAGAGCGAGTCGGTTCTAAGAACGAGCCAGTTGTAAGAACGAGCCGGTTGTAAGAACGAGCCGGTTGTAAGAACGAGCCGGTTTTAAGAAACAAGCCGGTTCAAAGAAACGATCCGGTTCTAAGAAACGATCCGGTTCTAAGAAACAAGCCGGTTCTAAGAAACGAGCCGGTTCTAAGAAACGACCCGGTTTTAAGACACGAGCCGGTTCTAAGAAACAAGCCGGTTCCGAGAAACAAGCCGGTTGTAAGAAACGAGCCGGTTCTAAGAACGAGCCGGTTCGAAGAACGAGCCGGTTCTAAGAAGGAGCCGGTGTAATAAAGGAGCCGTAAACGAGCCGGTTCTAAGAAACGAGGCGGTTCTAAGAAATAAGCTGGTTCTAAGAAACGAGCCGGTACTAAGGAACGAGCCGGTTCTAAGAAACGAGCCGGTTCTAAGAAACGAGCCGGTTCTAAGAAACGAGCCGGTTCTAAGAAACGAGCCGGTTCTAAGAAACGAGCCGGTTCTAAGAAACGAGCCGGTTCTAAGAAACAAGCCGGTTTTAAGAAACGAGCCGGTCCTAAGAAACGAGCCGGTTCTAAGAAACGAGTCGGTTCTAGGAAACGAGCCGGTTCTAAGGAACGAGTCGGTTTTAAGATCGAGCCGGTTCTAGGAAAGGAGCCGGTTGTAAGAACGCGCCGGTTGTAAGAACAAGCCGGTTCTAAGAACGAGCCGGTTCTAAAAACGAGCCGGTTCTAAAAAACGAGCCAATTCTAAGAACCCGGTTCTAAGAACGAGCCGGTTCTAAAAAACGAGCCGGTTCTAAAAAACGAGCCGGTTTTAAGAAACGAGCCGGTTCTAAGAAACGAGCCGGTTCTAAGAAACGAGCCGGTTCTAAGAAACAAGCCGGTTCTAAGAAAGGAGCCGGTTCTAAGAAACGAGCCGGTTCTAAGAAACGAGCCGGTACTAAGAAACGAGCCAGTTCTAAGAAACGAACTGGTTCTAAGAAACGAGCCAGTTTTAAGAAACGAGCCGGTTCTAAGAAACAAGCCGGTTCTGAGAAACGAGCCGGTTGTAAGAAACGAGCCGGTTCTAAGAACGAACCGGTTCGAAGAACGAGCCGGTTCTAAGAACGAGCCGGTGTAATAAAGGAGCCGGTGTCATAAACCAGCCGGTTCTAAGAAACGAGGCGGTTCTAAGAAACAAGCCGGTTTTAAGAAACGAGCAGGTTCTAAGAAACGAGCCGGTTCTAAGAAACGAGCCGGTTCTAAGAAACGAGCCGGTTCTAAGAAACGAGCCGGTTCTAGGAAACAAGCCGGTTTTAATATCGAGCCGGTTCTAGGAAACGAGCCGGTTGTAAGAACGCTCCGGTTGTAAGAACGAGCCGGTTGTAAGAAACGAGCCGGTTCTAAGAACGAGCCGGTTCGAAGAACGAGCAGGTTCTAAGAACGAGCCGGTTCTAAAAAGCGAGCCGGTTCTAAGAAACGAGCCGGTTTTGAGAAACGAGCCGGTTCTAATAAACGAGCCGGTTCTAATAAACGAGCCGGTTCTAATAAACGAGTCGGTTTTAAGATCGAGCCGGTTCTAGGAAAGGAGCCGGTTGTAAGAACGCGCCGGTTGTAAGAACAAGCCGGTTCTAAGAACGAGCCGGTTCTAAAAACGAGCCGGTTCTAAAAAACGAGCCAATTCTAAGAACCCGGTTCTAAGAACGAGCCGGTTCTAAAAAACGAGCCGGTTCTAAAAAAACGAGCCGGTTTTAAGAAACGAGCCGGTTCTAAGAAACGAGCCGGTTCTAAGAAACGAGCCGGTTCTAAGAAACAAGCCGGTTCTAAGAAAGGAGCCGGTTCTAAGAAACGAGCCGGTTCTAAGAAACGAGCCGGTACTAAGAAACGAGCCAGTTCTAAGAAACGAACTGGTTCTAAGAAACGAGCCAGTTTTAAGAAACGAGCCGGTTCTAAGAAACAAGCCGGTTCTGAGAAACGAGCCGGTTGTAAGAAACGAGCCGGTTCTAAGAACGAACCGGTTCGAAGAACGAGCCGGTTCTAAGAACGAGCCGGTGTAATAAAGGAGCCGGTGTCATAAACCAGCCGGTTCTAAGAAACGAGGCGGTTCTAAGAAACAAGCCGGTTTTAAGAAACGAGCAGGTTCTAAGAAACGAGCCGGTTCTAAGAAACGAGCCGGTTCTAAGAAACGAGCCGGTTCTAAGAAACGAGCCGGTTCTAGGAAACGAGCCGGTTTTAATATCGAGCCGGTTCTAGGAAACGAGCCGGTTCTAGGAAACGAGCCGGTTGTAAGAACGCTCCGGTTGTAAGAACGAGCCGGTTGTAAGAAACGAGCCGGTTCTAAGAACGAGCCGGTTCGAAGAACGAGCAGGTTCTAAGAACGAGCCGGTTCTAAAAAGCGAGCCGGTTCTAAGAAACGAGCCGGTTTTGAGAAACGAGCCGGTTCTAATAAACGAGCCGGTTCTAATAAACGAGCCGGTTCTAATAAACGAGCCGGTTCTAATAAACGAGCCGGTTCTAATAAACGAGCCGGTTCTAAGAAACGAGCCAGTTCTAAGAAACGAGCCGGTTCTAAGAAACAGCCGGTTCTAAGCCAGTTGTAAGAACGGGCCGGTTCTAAGAGCGAGCTGGTTCTAAGAACGAGCTGGTTCTGTTCTAAGAACGAGCCGGTTCAAAGAAACGAGCCGGTTCTAAGAACAAGCTGGTATTAAGAACGAGCCGGTTCTAAGAACAAGCTGGTATTAAGAACGAGCCGGTTCTAAGAACGAGCCGGTTCTAGGGACGAGCTGGTTCTGAGAAACGAGCCGGTTGTAAGTTGTAAGAACGAGCCGGTTTTAAGAAACGAGCCGGTTCTAAGAACGAGCCGGTTCTAAGAACGAGCCGGTTCTAAGAACGAGCCGGTTCTAAGAACGAGCCGGTTCTAAGCCGGTTCTAAGAAACAACCTGTTCTAAGCCAGTTCTAAGAACGAGCCGGTTGTAAGAACGGGCCGGTTCTAAGAACGAGCCGGTTCTAAGAGCGAGCTGGCCCTAAAAGCGAGTTGGTTTTCAGAACGAGCCGGTTCCAAGAAGAAGCCGGTTCCAAGAAGAAGCCGGTTCCAAGAAAGAGCCGGTTCTAAGAACGAGCCGGTTCTAAGAACGAGCCGGTTCTAAGAACGAGCCGATTCTAAGAACGAGCCGGTTATACGAATAAGCCGGTTCTAAGAGTAAGCTTGTTCTAAGAACGAGCCGGTTCTAAGAACAACCCAGTTCTAAGAACGAGCCAGTTCTAAGAATGAGCTAATTCTAAGAACGAGCCGGTTTTAAGAACAAGCCGGTTCTAAGAACAAACCGGTTCTAAGAACGAGCCGGTTTTAAGAACAAAAAAGTAATCGTGTAAAGAAAAGTAAAAAGTAAGGTGCAAAACTGCTTTTAAAGATTCTAGTCTATCGACGCGCCGTTTAGCAATCAAATTTAATATGAGTGTCTATTCTATTGCGTCGGATAATCATCAAAGAACTTCGCTTCAAGTCTTACACGTTCAAAGTCAGACAGATGTTGTCTGAGGCCGCGAAAATCAAGAGGATAGTTTGCTGCCATTTCATTCTAACGTCTTCAAGACACGAAACAGCGGTACACCTTCGATTCTTCTCCGACGAAAAAAATCTTCACCATTGACCAAAAACATAGTCCAACAATGACCGGCAACTTGCAAAGGGCCCTGGGGATGTATCAGTCGTGCATAAAACCAAACATCCTGCCAATATGCACGTCCTAAGTGTTGTGTCGAATGAAGGAGATTCGATGCCCCCACACTTTTTTGACAAACACAAAACCATAACAAAGGAAGTGTATTTACGTGTTCTGCGAAGGGTAGTAGAACTATGGATTGATAGAGTGTCCAAGAGAAGACAATATGTCTTTCAGACGGCGCTCCCGCCCACACCAGCAACCTCCTCTACAATTGCCTGCGGGACAACATGACAGCATTCTGGGGCAAGACAATGTGGTCCCCTAGAAGTCCTGGCTTGAGTTCCCCTGGTCTTCTATGTATGGGGCGTTGTTAAGCGAGAGTTTAACAAGTCTCGACTTGCAAATACAGAAGCGCTACGCAGAGGCATTGTCAAATCGTTCAAGAATCTCAATCCGCTAACTTTGACGAAGGCCTGTGGGCGCTTTCGCGCCAGAATGGAACATGTTATTGCTGCTGATGGTGGCTACATTGAATACAAATGTTCCTCAGGAGTGTCCCTAACGACACGGAAAAAATATTACCGAAATATCTGTTATCATTTAGATATAAATTGCGATAACTTTTTGCCCGGATTTAGCTGACTGATTTAGCAAAATCCGGGCAAAAAGTATATATATATATATATATATATATATACGTGAATACATAGAAGCCTACATGTGTGTGTACATACATAAATATAGAGGGCGATAAGCTTACGTATGCACGAACCTGCGCACATCCTGCTATCAGCTTTTAGCTAGATGGAGAGAAAAGTCGCAGTGAGGGAAAAGAGAGAGAAACGATATATATATATATATTGTACGTGAGAGAGAGCGCGGAAATGATGAAGAGCGGAGAAGCAGACCGTAGGCGGTAGCGACAACGAAGACCACGACGACAATGCCGTGCTGGCGACCAGCCACTGCGGGGGTGTCCATCTATCCATCTATTTATTCGTTCTCTCCAGGCTAGCCAGATATGAGTATGTGTCATTAAAATGGGAGCAAATTGTTGGACCAACGCTCCTTCCCAGTCCGCTGTCTTTCGCCCTCCGCCCGTGTTTCTCTTCTCCACTCTCTTCTTCTGCCTAGCTCGTTCGGCCGGCCATGGTGGCCGTGCTGGACAGTGCAGAACAATAGGCAGAAGCATAGGCAGGAGCCGGGCAGCATCAGCCGCAGCAGCAGCAGCGTCAAGTAGCGAGCAAACGAACCCCAAGAGTCCGTGGGGGGTGCGTTGGGGTGTCCGTAGCTGACGTTCAACGCGCACCCACTTTACGCATGCTCTCGTCCACTCGTCCAGTCAGTGAGTGAGTGAGTGAGCGACTGGGTGTGGGCAAGAAGTCAGTCGTGCGTCGACGTCGTGCAGGCCAAAGCAGGCCAACCACACAGGCCAGGCTAGGCTGGGCTGCCAAGAAGCCGTCGGTGTTGATGCGGCGTAATATGACCTCGTACGCCTCGCTAGTTCGCTGGTTCGCTGGCAGACAGACTAAGCCATCATTTTACGGCATAATTAGCACGATCATAATCACGAAGACGGTGATAATAATGATGATGATGGTGGTGGTGATGGTGGTGGTGGTGGTGGTGGTAGTGGTGCTGGTGGTGGTGCTGGTGGTGATGATCATGGACTTGATTATGATAATAGATGACCATCATAACAACAACAACAACACAAACCATAATAGTACTAATATTATTAAGCATATTAGCGACAATAGTGATAACAACTACAATTAGACTAGTTTGTAGTAGTAGTAGTAGTAGTAGTCGTAGTAGTAGTGTAGTAGTAATAAAAAGAATCATCATCATCATCATCATCGTGATGACAACAACAATAGCAACGGCGATCATCACTGCCGCGACGACGCCCATGAAGAAGAGACGACAACAATGGTGGTTGCTTTTATTGCAACAATAACTTTGATTAGCGCCATCTCCAACGGCGTGCCATGTTAATGTCTTGGCCATCTGCGAGGTGGCAATTTAGCTGGCTGGATTCTGTCCATTAGCCTTCATCTTATCCTTTCTCCTCCTCTTCCCTTCTCCTCTTTGTCACCTTATAATTACGAAGATTATGACGATGATAATGATAATTATTATTATTATTATTATTATTCATATCATCATTATCGTGGTGGTCGTTTCGGTATTGTAGCTGCAGCTGCGAACGGCCGCCACCGCCGCCGATCGTACTAACGCAGCTTCGACGGGGATGACGAGGCGGGAACGGTAAAGACAACGCCGCTGGGGGCTTCGATTGGGAACGTCAGCAGGGATCGTGGCGCTGGTGGGGGGGGGGGGGGTTTATGACGATGATGATGGTGGTAGTGAGAGTAGTGGTGGTGGTGGTGGTGGTGATGATGATAATGACGATCATGATGAAAATGAAAAAGAAAAAGAAAGAAATTCTCCAAACCATGAAGGTGATGATGAACAAGAAGAAGAGGATTCTGAAAATCATCACAATGACGATGATGCTGATGAACATTACGCACATGATGATGATGTTGATGAAAGCTGATATGGCGATAATTTATTATTATGATGGTCCACGCAGGTGAGACAATAGCGATTTAATTAAGTGTCCGACCAACGAACGAACGGGCGACAAAGAGCGCGCTATCGTTGTTTTCATCGTAATTGTCGTATCAGCTTTCCACCGTCGCCATTTTCTTCTTGGCGATGTGCTGAGGCCTTCGCAGAAGCCTTCGGCGGGTCGGCATCAGTCAGACACCTTAGCTCGCCCCCCCCCCCCCCCCCGGCTACTTCCTTCTGTTAGTGCCTTCGCAAGGCCCGCCTTTTGTGGTGCTATCCTATCAAAGCCCGGTCAAACCCCGGCGTAGCTCTGAGCGGCCACGTAAGACCGCGAACGAGGTGCGCACGGATGCTGTAGCTCCTAGATACCCACCCCCCCAGATGCAAACTACACAGACAGCCAACGACCCTCATTGAGTATGGCCGTAAGCTGTCTGCTGATGTTGTTGTGGTTGTTGTTGTTGTCGTCGTCGTCGTCGTTGTCGTGATCATAGCCACAACAGCCACCACTACAGTCTTCATGCCGAGGCCTGCGTTGGGCCGCCACGTTCTCCGCGAGAGAGATAAACCTCTACTCTTAGGGAAGATTCACGCTTAATGCACATACACACACGCATGCATATATATATATATATATATATATTGCAGAGAAAGTTGAAGTCATAGAGATAATAAGTGGCTCGGGAAAAATTGACAGAGAGAGCACGCTCGGAACACGCAGCCGAGACGAAAACGAGAACCAGAAAGATAGTGGGAGACAAAGAGAGAGAGAGAGAGATGTGGTGATGACGGCGTAGGTAATATTCATGCATAAAGCTCGGATGCTTCGCCACTAGTCACAGTAGCAGCATCGGCGGCAGGGATGATGAAGGCGATTTCAGTGGGGGCGGCGGCGCCGGTGAGATTCATCAGGTTTAAGCATGACGGCACACTTTATTATTACTCGTGCGAGTACTTCTTCTCGCAGCAGGAGCAGTTCTCTTTGAGGAGGGTCGTGCCCTGGTTTGGGACGGCGTTGTGGCTCACTTTTTCACACACTCAGTTGCGGGGCATTTCGTCCTGGCTAGCAGCAGCAACCCCTCGCCGAACAAAACAAATTGCGCAAGTACTCTAAGCTCCACATCGCACGCAAAACTTCAAGTTTCTCTAGCGTTCGAGACACTAGGAGGGCTCGGTCTACTGACTGTACAACAGCTTCGCAAGGTATTCGAATGACAAGATAAATTCTACCGGCAAAAATGGGTAGGTGAGTTTCTCTATCAGTGGTTTTCGATGGACATCTAACGAGGCATGTCGCAACTGTGCTAGGAACAATATTAAAGCGGTTGCAACCTATGCTATTGACTTAATTATCCAGAATTGTGGCAGCCGTAATACAGTTTGTAATAAAAACAACGTCAAACGGGTAAAAAATTATCACTAAAAAACAACTTATTAAGCGACACCGTTTGTTACTGCGTATCACAGCCTTTACTGTGTAATACCTACGTACGCAACTATCCTGTTCCCTGCGGGATATTCTCAATTTATGTCATAGGCGCTAAAAGGGTAAGGGTTGACGTAAGCGGAAGGTTTATTGTAGGGGAGGCTCAGAGAGAAAGGAGAGATAGCTAAGAATCAGACAGCACCACAGCAGGAGCAGTAGAATCTAAAGCAGTAGCACCAGCAGGTAGTACGAAGCCGTACCAAGCCAATCACGGAGTACGAAGCCGTACCAAGCCAATCACGGAGTACGAAGCCGTACCAAGCCAATCACGGAGTACGAAGCCAGACTGCTGAGCGAGAAGACGATCCATCGGCCCGTGAAAATGAGGCGTCGCCGAAGTGGGCGGCATGAACGGGAAAGGTCAAGATGGTGGATAGAGGTCTTCGCCCTCTAGTTCACTTCTTCTTGTTCAACGCGGCCATCATCCTTACTAGCACCATGATTGTCGAAGTGTACTATATCATCATCATCATCAACCTTCGCATCTTCCGACATCGTTTGGTCGTTAAGGGCATCTTTGTAACATATCTGCACCGCTCTTCCGCGAGCTCTTTCGTTCGCCTTTCCTGCTCGGATTCAGGTTTTAGTCTGTGATGCGCATTTGAATCATCTGGACGGCGCTCAGTTATGGCTGCGAATTGCAAACGGTCTTCTTCCTTTTTCAGCTCGCAGCCAACGAGCATCCGAATTCAGTCGAGAAGTTGACCTTTAGGTGGATTCGTCTGCCGCACGTCGATGCAGGCCACTTCGCGTATCGTGATTGCTCTTCCCTGCCCGGTCACTCAAGGTCCAGACACGTCCGAGTCGAAGCGTAATAATAGCCAGAAAAGAGGAATACATATTCAGTAGTGCAGCAGAGCGGTAGAGCTACCGCGAGTATAAGCGGAGTTTTGATTGGCGTTATACTGGTGGCGGTTTTTTTTGTAGAGTACTAACTAGAAAATGCGTTTGCACACACGGGCATCACAGCAGGATGGTCCCTGCAAGTGTGGGCCGGTAGTGTGGGCTCCAAAATACTAAAAATCAGTCATGTCCTCGTCCCCCAATTGACTAGAAACTACTTAAGTGCATGCATCAGACAGTCAGAGGGGGCGAGCCTTCTTACTCCTGACGAGAGCTGTCCCTGCGAGCCGGAGGGAGGCGCAAGAGCCGCAGGTTGTTGGCCACCGTCTTAGCTTGTAAAATATTGTTAACAACCGCTGCCGTGAGGTTCCAATGTTCCAGGGATTCCGTCATCTTTAGAATGATGTCGCATTAAAATGGGCGTGTTCAGCAGAGTTCTTAAGGGTTGATGCTGCTCCGCCTATGCAAGGCACGCTAGAGCTGTATGCTCTGGAGTGTCCTCGAGTCCATTGCCGCAGTTGACGCACGTGGTGCAGGGGGCCATCCCGAACCTAAATAGGTACGACTTAAAGTCGCCGTGCCCCGTCAAAATCTGGGTGATGTGGAAGGTGAGCTCCCCACCGGGCCGGCCCAGCCACTTCTTGATGTTAGGGACCAGTTTGCGAAAAGTGGCACCTGGGTCCCCCCAGGCCATCCTACTCCTCCTGCCATAGCTGCAATGTGTGTCGCCGCGCCTCGTCCTTCTTAAGGCTCTGGTCCCCCCACAGGCGGCGCTCTTCTGCCTTCAGGTCCCATGGAATAGTGCTCGCAGGGTCTCGCACCCTGCTAGCAGGGTGAATAGCGTAACTACTTTGCGTTTTTGTGCCTCTTTTGCACTTGAAGTAACATATACAACGCATTAAAGATACGATTTGTCTGTTACAAACGCCATTTGCGAGGTAAATGCTCGAGTGGTTGACTTGTGTCGTAGTACCGAGCCTGGTGGCTTGGTGCATTCGCGTGCGCCTCGCGGCCAGACGAGACACATAGGTAGTACATTTGTATTTATCCCACCGTTGCACATTTTTATCTGTGGGGTTCGTCTTACGAAGCAATGCGAAAGCAGACCCGTGGACATTAAATGTTGGCTGAGGGCCAGTCCCAAAAGAGTGCTTTGCTTCGTAGTACCTCCCAATCTCTGTACATCTATAGTTTGCTTTATCTGTATATACTTACCTTCAATGTATATACTATATATATATGATATACTGTTTTACGTAGTTTACTGTATTGATTGTTTTACATTTTTTATTGCTTTGTAGCTTAGAAAACCTAGACATGCAGTTTATTTCACCAAACGTGGTTTCCGCACTTTCAGCGATTTTTTGCAAGTGACTAAAAGTAACTTAACTTTTCCATCCTCTTATGCTTTTCGTGGCGTTACACCCCATTAGGCAGCTTATTTAAAAGCTTGGCCTTAGACAAAAAGCAGACGAAATAAATGATATCTTGAAGGTGTAAGGCTTAGGAAATATGATAGGTGCTTAAATAATTCCTATCCCGTTGAGTCGCTATCTTTAAGGGTAAGCCGACTTATGGGCAGTCCCGATAAAACATATTTTTTTTTCTTAATGATGGGTCGCCTGGTTAAACTTTTAAGCTTGCAAAAGTAGCTGCCAATAAAGAACTGCAATAAACCTCCTGGTTGCTTCCGACAATTCGCATAAAATATGCCGCAGCACGACTTACCTTAGGAGTGGGTCGCTCTTGAACCTACTTTGGGAACCTCCTTCTTGTGCGTCGTTCTTGAGCAAAATAGATGTTTGATCACCTAAAGGGGTTTGGCGGTGGTGGTAAGCAGAGACACAAATATTAGCACGTTATCTAAGTTGCTATCATAAGAACAATTTGTAAGGAAACGTAATATTATTTACTTATTTATACATTCTAAAATGAATGCCGTTTTCAGGTTTAGTAATTTTTTTAAACATAGAACGCTCTTTTCGGGCACCGCCTCGGAAAAATTCCTGTGGGTTCAATCCATCCTCTAAAATCAAGTCTCTGCTGCGGAATGTGTCGTACTATTTGCAGCAAGCGCGTTGTGTAAAGGACTCTTTCTTTTGCACATTTTTCAGACATGTTTTGTACGCGTCCTTCGGAATCCAGTTGAGTTACTCCTGCAAATCTTTCCTTATCTCTTCATAGTCTTAAAACGTGGTTTTTTTGAATTTTTCATCCGTCGGAATATGGAAAGTCGCACGGAGCCAGATTGGGCGAATATGGAGATTGCGGAAATATATGAATCGAATTTTTCGTGAAACAGTCCAAAATCAAAAACGATCAACGAATCAAAAACAGAAAGAGGACGACCGGCATTAACCTCATGATGGCGGGCCACCCGATAGAAATCAAAAAGAAGGTAAAGTACCTTGAGGTCATGCTAGACACTGGACTGACCGGATCGGCACACGTGAAGTACGTAGCCGAAAAGGTCCAAACGGTCTTCCTGAAGCTGGCGCGGATGATGCACACCCATGACTCGTCGCCTGTAGTTACCCTTTAAAGCAATCAGTTTTCTGCTACGGTCTGAAAGTTTATATTTATAGTTATTTTGATATTTCCGACGTTCATTTGCTGGAATTGCTGAAAACAAACAGTATCATAATTTGCAATATCACAAAGCTTTTCGACGTTTTTTTTTCTGTTGACTGAAGGCCTCCCCGAACGGCGTCGCTTCATGCCTGTCGGAAGATCGACAGTAGCACGTATATACCGTGTTTCAGGTACTGCTTGATCACCATAAGCAGTTCCTGACATTCCACCACTTTAAAACATATGATTTGGTCATTAACACACAACTCGGTGCAAATCGGTTGCTCCTCAATTTTCGGCTCCACAAAAAAGACCAAATCTCGTTTTCTTTACTTCTTTCAATCACACTCAAACAATAAAGGCCACCACTAATTCGTTCGCAATTTGGTTTGCGTGATGAACGGCACTTCTAAGCAAAGCAAATCCTCACATATATATATATATATATATATATATATAAATCGGGTATCCCCGCGAATACTGCCCTCCCGCGTTTGAAACCCTAGGTGCTTCTGGCGTTCGAACCAAGCAGCTGTTTCGTGAAGTCGGCACCTCGTTAAACCCGTCATCCGGTGATAACAGGTTGTCGCCCTTTTTTAAACAACATCTGGATCTTGACATACAACGGGGACGCGCTGCCTTCGTTTGGGGCACACTTCTGAGGTCTCGGCCTGGCCTTATCGAAACGGACATGTGACAGTCACAATACGCGCCCACTATAGACATTGGTTTAGCTAATCCATTGTGATACGTGTTTACATACACATATTGTATTATACAAAAAATAAATTTGAAAAAAAAAATATATATATATATATATATTATAGTTGCCTTATTGTGGCGCCTTAACCCGTATACACATGCGCATAGTGCATGATCCACTGTTTGCCCTTTTCAAAACTTACGAACTATGCATCCGACTACGTTTGTGCTATATTGCCTTTGCACAGCCTTAGTACAGAAGAACCTTGTCCTAACAGGTTTGGCCAGATGGCCGAGGTACGCATGCTTATGCTAGTATATATATATATATATATATATATATATATATATATATATATATATATATATATATATATGTATATATACATACAGACATATATATGCACGCACATATACACAGCATTCATACACGTGTGCACTTCGAGAAACCAAAGTGGAAGTGGCAGGTAGGCGCTCGTCCGCTGTTGAGAAGAAACAGGCTGCTCGGTGGTAGCACATACGGAAAAGGGCCGACAGTAAACGCTTTGAAATTTTCGCTCGAAATGCGGCTTGCTGCGAGGTAGGGATCACCTGCATCCTGTCAGAGTTCACTCTCAGCAACTCATGAACGTTGTCTCGAAAACAACGAAGAAAGAAAAAACGATGAAGAAAAAGAAAAGAAGACAGAAGCAGAGAAAAAGGAGGAAACAAACTCTAGCAGCGTTACAGAACTCAAAGTTGGTGTCACGAAAGCGTACGAAAGACAGCCAAGTGGATCGCCAAAAGTTCATTCTTTGCTTGTAGCCGTTGCTTGCTGAGCGACGCACAATCCAGAGCCAGAAGCAAGCAACGCATTCGACTCTAGCCAGCGGTTTTGAAGGTCTAGGCGTAGGTTCTCGTACGCGTCTCACTACATGTTGTTGAGTATTCTAAAGGAGACTCGAAGAAGGCGATCCACGTAAAACAGTCGAGCCATTGGAAGCTTTTTTGTGACGCTTTTGTATATATATACACACGCTAAGCGTACCGAATAACAGAAAACACGAATAGAAACGATATCTCCGAGCAAATAAGCCAGTGTTCCAGAAAACGAATACCCAATGAAGTAGGCGCGGTACAACGAAATGCCAATAAATCTATACGACAGAAGCAGTTGAGGCAGTAGAGAATACACCGACAATAAATACGGCCGTGCGCACACAACCTTATATTATAATAAACTAGGCAAGTGATGGCTGATGATTTTTTGTAAAATACTACTTATTATATGTTAGTTTGAGTTTAACTGCAAGAGCAGCAACAATGGTTCAGATGCGATTGGACGATCAGAGATCTTCGTCTAATGGCCTATGTTTTATAAGTGCTATATATAAGTTATTTATTATATCTATAGTACTTGAAAAATAAACTGGTTGTTACAAGGCAGATTATAATTATTAAACATACAACATTGGGCATATATCTAGGCTTTAGTGCTCCAGCAGCTATAAATATACCCATGTATAAATACGTGCCGTGCTGACACCGCATGGCAGACCCGCAAGCCCATTTGGTCCTATATGGATTGCGCGTATTATTTTAGGTCTAAACGCGCTGTCGTTGGGGTTGTAAGTAAAGTACCAAATTGCATGCCAGCCACAACGAGGCTCAACAACTTTGTATGATACTCGTTATAGTCTCCCGATGCGGCACCGCGTTTCATCCAGAAAAAATACGGGTCACGCGGGTTTGCGGTCTTGTTCGACGCCGGTCGCTCAAGCGGCGAAACCCATAAGGAATAAGCAGGAAACGAGTAAGTGCTTCCGGTCAACGGCCGTAGAGTGCACGCCGTAGAATAGTACACCGTGACTCTGATGCGCGAGAGACGTCTACTCTGTAGTGCTGTCATGGCCCGCTTGCATTAGAGAGTTCATTGAGAGTAGGAGTAGCTTGTCGGAGAAGCAATGCCCTCCAGTCGTTGTGACGCGTCCTATCGAAAAATCTCGCGTACTTCTCGCTCCCAACATCCAGCCTCGATCTTGCGCCGTCATCTCGGTAAGACATTTCTATGCTAGTTTTTTCAACTTAAAAGCTGAAAATAGATTTAAAAAAAAAAGAAATATTTTAATAATTCTTTAAAATGTATTAACAATCAAGTTGGACATCATCGATATATAAATATATACTTAAAGTATTTTTCTCTCTCTCTTTATATATATATATATATATATATATATATACGTATATAGGATCGTCGACGATCGCTCTTTTTTTGTATATATATATATATAGGATCGTTCTGCCTGCTCCATTTTTGCCTCCATAACATATGACAGCTCTACCACGAACACTAATGAGCGATTCAATTCGAGTTCGAAGATTAGTGTGGATAAAGATTACGTAACATTGGCGGCGGAAGGTATTATAGGCTGAGGACGGTCGGAGGCGGGTGAGAAGAGAGACAGAACCGCACACAGGCGGTCATACAGATGCAGATGGGTCGTGCTGACTTAACCGAGACCGGCGGCAAGACCGATGGCAAATTATCCGCCACGCAATTGTTCGGACAGTCAACGTCCGTCTATTACGTTATGTCGGTGAATTCAATCGAATATCTCATGCAATACAATTTCACATAAGCAGCGTGCAGGTCAATCTTATAATACGAGTTCTGCTGAAAGCGACGTTTTTGCTATCTAACAGTTTCAACAGGCGGGAGTAATCGTTATGTAATAGGTGGCATATGACATCTATGGGAAGCATTGGTGGACGTTTAGAAAAGGATACCCGTTTTGCTCGTAGCGACCACCGTTCTGCATGCAGTTACGGCAGTTACGTTTGTGTAGTAACAACAACACAAACGTCTACAACAGCAATGAAAATAATAATAATAATAATAATAATAATAACAACCAGCCGCAGCGATCGTCAAATTGCCCGTCGGATATTGAATCGCGTCAGTGTTGTCGGCTTAAGCATCATTGCTATGGTCTACCGCAGGCGCTCATGGATTTGAACGAAGATAGAAATTAAGAGCCGAGTTTCTCCAGGGCTAGGACCCGATCATGTTTTAACCATTGTTATACTTTTCTACCAATGCTAACGCTGCTTTCTTGTTAAATTCTAAAAAAAACCTAGACCATGTGACCAGAGTGGGTCGTCTCGTGGTAAACTTCTTCTTTGTTGCGTCTACAGTTGTCTATCTGAACGCTAAACAATCGGCCGTCACGCTGCCTACGCACGTTCCGTATACAACCAGACGCGATCTCCTCGAGCGGTACAGTGCCGTAAAATTATTAAAATATATCATTAAAATATTTATTTTTTATCTATTTTCAGCCGAGAATGCCGAGGAATGCGCACTTCGTTCGGAATGTGACGGAAAGATGGGTAGCGTGCTACCAGCAGTCGTACGTTATCATTTATCACAATGAAGACGATGGCTGCACGAATGAGGGAGAACATGCTGGCTCACGCATACACTCCTGCCTGCGTGTCACGTTCATCTGTTAAGCACAACGCATACCGGTTAAAACTGAGTCTGATAAATTATTTTAATGGAGATAATTTGCCACATAGCTTCGTTTACCGATGGTTAGCTTGCATATTTCGCCTAGAGGCAAAACACACACACATTCACATAAATGTAGATTATTCATTACGGTTCCAAAACTCTCGAGTCAACGGAACCGCTATCTATCGCATTGTTGAAGGTGCCACATTTTAAAGCTCGAACGTGGCGTTACGTTATGAGTTTAGTGAGTGCACTCTCTCTGATCTTGTACTCATCATCGTGGTGGCATTTCAGACAATCAGTTCGAAATCTAGTTGCCTAAATATTGCCTAGATTTCCACCTCCGGTTCTCTAATTTGGTGATTGCAAATTGTGTGCCTTTCTTTTCGATCATCAATGAGTAAATGCATTGAGATTCATGTAGAGCCACGCAATCGTTTCGAGCGGCGTGCTTCACAAAATGGCAAAGACGAAAAATGTCTACATTATCATTGAGGTTTATTAACACCATGGCTGGGTTAAAATCTTGTTATTGACATTAATTAGACACGGCTCGTATTTCCTGCACATAACTGGACTTTTTTTTATCGCAACTACCTTTGTTTCACTTTGCTCTGCTGGTTATACTGCAGACGCATTCTATTTTTATAAACGCCTCCCGCCTAGTTCACACGTACCTTTCGTGCAGATGACAAAAAATCCGTGGGCTGCAAACGCCGCCATTCGACGCATACTTCACTTGGATCCGGCAGTTCTCCAGGTCGCACTGCCTGACCGCTTCCAACGTAAGTTGTACTACCTATGTGGATTTTTCTAATTTCCCCGTCTACTGCATAGTGTGGCCCTCAAACGTCGTTGTTCTAGGAAAACTCTATCGTGACTGTGGTTATTAGAGTCTTCCCTCCAATATATGAACTATTATATTCTTTCATTAATTACCTGCCCTAAATATATATATAGCAGTATGCAAGAACTAGAATTAGCGTTTTTTGGTCAGTGCACAGTAGCGGTGCTATTTAATAGTAATAAACCTAGACGACTTTATTGTAAATATAGGCTAAGTGGTAAAATGGATGATGCACACCGGGTGTTGCTGTTAAAGCCACGGAAGTGTGGGACTCACAAACTCACAAAAATCCAGTCGTTCTTCTTGCCCCTTGGCCGCAGTGCTGTTTTTTCAACATTACTTCACCCCGGCCACTTGATCTTATCAATAAAGCTACTCGGCTTTGTGCGGTGGTATACCAGAAACAAATTCTGCAAATCATTTGACTCTAAACCAGGATTTATAATCATGGAGGAACGTCTCTATAAGTACTTGGCATGTTAGGGAACCTCCCAGTCTTAAAGAAAAGAAGTAGTCTACTAATGACGATAAACGTATATTTAAATGCTATGCAGTGCTAAAGGCTACATATGTTCACGACCCTGCGCCGATTGTTATTAACATATCACACATCGTAAATAAAATACCTTGTCGCCGCGTCGATAACTGGTTCATTGCCCACGGGCAAGGGACTCTCTATTCTGCCGTAGCAGAATCAAGTCGGCGTCAAAAATTATATGTGCATCTAAAGAACCTAAATAATAAAAGCCATACTTTTATAAATACATTGTACGTTGCGTGACGTTAATTTTAATTTGATCAAAAACGTAACGTGCTAGCAGCAAGCCCCAGACGTGTGTGCGCTCATACTCGGTGATCCGGTTCGACATTCGAATCAACAGCTAACGAAACTTGCAAGTCTGGAAAATGCCAACACATACAGCGGATGAATACGGATTAAGAACACATGATAAACACGGAACAAGGCTGACATAAGATATAGTACATATACGTCGAAATTAAGGTCCTACGAGATAGACACATAGCTACATATCGGCACAACCAACGAGCTTCTGATCAAATGCCCCAACGTTATCAAGAGTTGCTTTCCCCGAGCTGCAGTAGCTGATGTTTGACTCTCCGCAAAATTATATAGCACTGTGAATCCTCAATCATTAATACGATGCCCTGACATATTACATTTACCGGTATTCTATCCAGTAGACGATTTATTAATCAATTTATATTACAATCCTGTGTAAGTGAACGTGTTAACTTTCAGCCTATAACAGCCCTGGGGTGCACCATTCGGCAAGCGATCCCAAAATTGAGATTCGCGTTGCCCCGCTGAACGTCAATGGAAAGTCTCTGGCGCAAAAATTGTGCGGCTTCCTTGTCCCCAGTAGTTATCTTTAATCGTTCGCCCAATTTAGTAAGTATTCTCTCAGTCAAGGGGCCCGGTGGTCCCAAGGTCTCGAAGGCCACTGGGCAGAAGTTATGGGCTCTTGCCAGTTTGGCGTATTTGTTCATCTTGTTCTTTTCTGCTTGAGTCGCGGCGTGACCAGCTCTAAGTGAACCGAAACCGATCATTGAGGGAGAAATTTAACCCATATTGTGCTCAACTACGAAGTCTCTTAATTTGATAATACAATAGATGAAACTACTTCTCCAACAGATATTCTAACACACGATTCCAAAGATCACATCACTTATATCATTGAGTTTAGTGATCATACCATCATATACTCGCATATATATAACATATCATCTCAGCTAGTCAAGATCTCATCGCTACTTGCCAACACAGTTTTTCATGTTTTACCATAAATAGCGACGAAGTACATTTACTGACTAAACGAGCTCGAGGCTCGTCATTTAATTATTTGTTTATACATGAGATAACCGGGTAGGCACACGAAAACATAACTTCGCTTGTTTTACTGTTGAACGCTACACTATGAGAAAAACAGATGTCACATTTACGACATATTACGCCGCATTTTTGAAGGCACCTTCATGTTCTGTTCTCTTGATATAGTCGTGTTCAACACTGTTTCCAGTCGAGGGCGAACGGCGAAGAAAGAGGCTGGTGGACACCTGTGTGATCGCACTGCGTGCCGTCTTTTACGTGCAGCGTTGGCACGTCCGCCAACGTGTTGATAGACACGTGCATGCCGTTTATTTCGGAGAGTGGGCACGTGCAACTAGCGTGACGGGCGGCCGCTCCTGGCTCATACGTGAACGTACTGGTCTATGTCTACCATAGAGGGGGAGAAGCTCACGGCCGCCATGATCATGGGTTTCAGAGCAGTCATCCATCTCAGATGACACAAGTCGTTCTCTTTAATCCTACCAGTGGTGGTGCCTACTGCCTTTTGCCGCCAAATCTACCGAACTAGCTAGTGTCGTTTGTTGTTCGACAAAGATAGACGATACATGTAGACACCGACAAGTAATGAAGTGCCGGTAGCACTATACTATATAGGATTAAGATGACGAATACACGAATTTGTTTCCTATCGATAGAGAGTTCCCTGTATCAGGGCCATCATTGATGACGTGTAATGCTAAATATACATTAGACGCTTCAAAGTTGATATTGAGCAGTACAGCAGACAGGATGGCCCTAATGAGGCAGTGATGCCTCTTGTAGTTGCGTCACGTTGTCATTAATATTGTGTATTTTCTGTCTCTCCTGTCTGACCAATCTTGTGCCGAAGCATTGACGTTTCTGCATATTATAATATTGTTTGTTTACTCGTTTGTTGGAAGACATCTCTCTCCCTGATGCGAAAACCAGTCGTAAGTCTGTCGGGCGACGCGTAACAACGGTATAACGTTTTGCTGTCGCTGAATGCAAGCCACATGAAGCCGGCCCTGACCAGGAGGAGTCATATCGTGAGCGCGTGCAAAAAACGCAATTCACAATCCAGATGGCAATCTCGTTTATGTCATCAAGGTAGTCAATCTTTAGTTTCTGCTAACCATACATCGAGTTCAATAATTAAACACCGGAGCTAGCTGCTGCCGCCTCTACTAAGCCGCCCTGCACCCATATTCAGGTTAATCTGAAGTACTTTAATTTTCGTAGTTGGTACAAACACTTTCCAACATTGAGTGCCCTGAAACGAGCCCGACTTACACCTTCGGTTGCGGCTTTGCCATCGCGTCAAAACGGCGCTTGTTTCATCTGTGGTCGTTTCTTCCGGTATAGGGTCCGCCAATGGAGCTGCTTTCACTAGCACTGGCATCGTTGTCAGTGTTACAGTCCGCTTCCCATAAAAGTTCCGCAATCGCTTGAGAATCTTAGAGTAGCAGTTCATGATTCAAAACTTGGCTTGATCGTAGAGCCGTTGCAGAATCCGTACCTTCAGTCGTTTCTGTTTGCCGCTCAAATGCTGGATTAAGCTCTGCCGTCGTGAGTGTCTCGTTAAGGCCTTTCTTAACCCGTCATTACCTGCCCATTTACTACTTTGTCATGAGTCTCTTTGTTGGTCTTGTCCAATATATTCCAATAAAAGACTAACTTCCGCCCGTGTTAGTCTTTTTCATTTGTAGTGTGATATCGCCACTTGCAGTTTATGATGCATCATCTGCTGTTTGCCTATTCTCTTCTGGGTGCACCTGGTCTTTAAAATGTCAAAGCATTTCAGCATACGTTTTACTGCAGTAGTATATCTAGTCTTTTGATCATTCTTCTAAGATCCTTTCCCGATTGTAGTGGGTGTGCCGCATATTCGCGCTGTAGCCGGTATTTTGTAGCACATTTCAGCCATTTCCGTAGCTGTTTTATTACCGTCTCACTATTCCTACTATCAGATGACAGTCTGAGGAGCATGATCATCGTTCAGAATTACGCTGTATTTGTTCTGGAATGTTGACAACGTTGTGTACTACAGTAACTATTACATCCACAATAACTTATTCTAAATTCAAATGATTGTATATTGCAGTATACAAACATTAACAAGCGTAACAACAGCTAGTAATAATGCACGTCTTAATGACACTAAAATTCTAATTTCACGCCTGATTTAATCATCGGAACTGTTAGGCACAGAAACCACGTCAGACGAAAGATTTCACTTTTGTAATTCTGGTGATTAAGGTTCTTGTGAGTATGTTGCTGGTCTTGCTGCATGTGTCAGAGGTGTGTGAAGAAGAGTGCCCATCACGCCGACGCGCACTTGTCCCACGACAAAATTACTACAGCTTAAACAGCAAGAAATCCCCATTGAATCCGGTAAATTCTAATACATTTTATAAACTGCCGTATAGTCATTGTTGGGCTAAGCGGACCATTTCACTAAATAACTAGACAAAATCTCACATATTTACTAGGAGTGTAAGTATCTCTCTCTCCTTTGGTAATAACGACCTGATAAAAAGTGCAATGGTTCCGCGTCAAAAATCAAAGGGGAAGGCAGGTGCAAAGCAACGAAAAATGCTAACCGACTAATTAGAGAATGCGTGAGAAGTTTTCCGGCAATAACGCCATTTGCGATAATAAGAGAATAACGCAACAGCATACAAGGTAAAAATAAAAGTACTGCCAAAACTAGGAGAACCAGCTGAAAGAAACTACGAGAAATAAAGGAACAACTTTACAAGTAGCTAAAACAGAAAAGGAAAACGGCTGTTTCTGGTGAAGGCCGGGCAATTGAATAAGCACTTTGATAGTGTGCTGCGGGGAACCGAACGCCAGGAAAAAAACAATATTATCAAATGAACCGTCGAAAATAGAAAGTCGGTGGAAGAAATACAACATTTTGTTTTGGAGATCGACCAATGTCGTCATTTAGAAAATCGACGGTAGCCAAGTCTGTGGGCCAATTGATAGCAGAGGTTTGGAAAACCTTATCAGCCCCAAAGAAACCATTATCCGCGGTAATTATAGATATTGAGGGTGCCTTAAATCTAAGCTTGGAAGCAGATTTGTAGAGAAACCATATAGAAAGTTGAGTGGGAAAAGCAATCCGGACGTAGAAACTATGTCAGTGTTCGGTCATTATGGAAGACTAGAATAGAATAGTTAAGTTTTTTGGAGGTAGGGCTCTACGAAGCAACATGTCTAACAGTTCAATCAATAATCGAACTAGCAATAGCTCTTTCAGCTTGTAAAACAAAAGACTGACATGTAAATCTTATCTTCGTTCTCGCCTTTATTTGATGAAGGCTGCGTCAAGAACTAGCAATGTTTGTTTCATACCGTTTCCCAAAATATCAGTGGCTGTGTGGTGAATCCGATATAATTCCATAATATATTATGTGCCTTGCAAAGCATCTGCACGTATCTTAGCCGAAAACGAGATGTGAAATAATGCTGTTATACTAAAAAATAACGTTACATGTATTAGCTAACGTAACTCTTACGGCGGATCTTATTTGTTCTACTGGTTAACATTATTAACGACTTATTTTCATATGCATTTCATGGCTTTCCTTCTCCGCCCCCTAACACAAAGTTTTGCCTTTGAGTATCTACCTAGTGCCTAAGAAACGACAATTTTCACTTAGTACTTTTTGTACAATTCAAACAGAGTAACCAGTATATTTGTGTTTATTTTTGACTATACTTGACCTTGTACATACGTACATATGAATGTAGCGTTATTTTTAAGTTGCAAAATTAATAAGTTTACTTCCAATGTGGTCGAGCCATCAGCCTGCGCTAGATTTTCAACGCTAATTAGTCTGCCTAATTATGATTTTGCGCTCTCCGGGTGCTTGCTGGCTTACTGTTATTGTAGGTCAACGCTGCTTAGAAAAGTAGAATGCGTACCTTAAGTTTAGATGAGTTGAGTCCACTTAGGGCAAACAAGCAGCGAAACTCTGTTCTGCTTAGAGCAAAGAGCAAATTAGTCCAAATCGTATGTGGCGCTTCGCCGTGTACGATTTGGACTCTGTCATTCCTCGTGCCTCTCTAATACGCACGAATTAGCCACATTTTATGTGCGGACAATTATAGGCTAATTAATAAATGTAGCTTTTAACTTTAAAACAACTCTTAGCCGGCCAGGCGGAACGACCATCAATTTTTCGTGGAACCGTTGGCCCTTTTCAGCACGCCTCTTTCTAAAAGTCATTGCTAGCGCTTCTATTCCTGATCCTCCCATTAAAACCTAAAGTCAAGCTCAGATATTGTAACACGATCTCAGGCCTTTTCGGTTTTCTCTGTTTTAAGTTAATGTACTTTTGTGTCAGCAACGTGACAAACGTGCAAGACATTTCTTAGTAGATATTAATCATTATGCCTTGTTCACACATACCCAAAAGCAAAGCTGTAAATACTCTAAGCGCAACGGCCACTTGTAATGTCAGCGCTCGTTTGTGCCTTTAACTAGGCTCTTTTTGTCCACGAAATTTTGCTAAAAATATTGTTAAATTAGAACACTTTCTGTTTAGGCTATAGCCGAGGGCTTTAAAAGTAAGAAAAACAGTGTTGCTTTTCGATAAATATTTACCTGGAAGGAACTCAGTTTATTCACTACTGTTTGCTAGCGCCGCTCTGCATGGCGATGTGTGCCTTTTTGGAAACGCATACTCCCCTAAATCTCTATTGGAGATCCTGTTAAAGTCATTTATAGACGAACTTTGAAAGATACGTAAGCCCTCCGGTTTGCCGACAGTTTTCCGGTGAACTGTTGCTGCGGCGGGTGAGAAAAAAATTCACCTGTTGCGGATAAAACGATGCCTTGGCATACACGAGTGGCACACTTCGGTTAGGCCACAGGAGGCGTCTCCGTAAACGAAAAACAGCGCTCGGGTACTATTTGAGTTCTAAAGTAGACTCGCAATTTTCCACAATTTCGCTGACATCCCTCTCCTTTCTAAGTCTAAAAGCATTCGCGGAGTTTTTAAGTAGAATAGCGTGGCCGTGAAACTTACAATCGAACGGTCGTTGTTTTAAACAGGGAACTGGTAAGTCGTTTCGACCTGTCAATATAGACTACGTATATGTCAGAGCGGAGTGCTCCGCTCTGCATTACACATCTATCCTAAAACTATGGATGAATGCACGATGAACCCGAATCAAGTAATAAGCATCTTTCATCTGTAACATGGCACTCAGAACGCTCTTTGGTATTGTTCAGTGGCACTCCGCTTCGAGCGTTCATCTGAGAATAAGTTGTTAATTTCATGTGTAGGTCGTTCGGTTCTGAGAGAGAACAAGAATGAAGATTAAAAATCATAAATTAAACGTAAGGATAAAACGTACGGGCGCCTGGTTGTGGCCTCGCGCGCACACACGACCACGATGTTAACGTTCCTGGTAGCCAGCCATTTGTGAGCAGTCGTGCCATTACCACACTAAACGATGGGGGAAGATTTTTGCCGGGTGTTGCGCTATTTGGCTCAACGAAAGCAAGCAGTCTGAGCATAGCTTTCCGGCCAGAAAACAGGCCAAACTCCATTTTCACCAGGGCGGCGACCACCGCTGACGAGGCTGCTATTTCAACAGCATCACATCATCATCCTTATCAGCTGGCTCGGGCTACCTTAGCTAAGGATACTCATTAGTGCCAGACTCTACCGAACCCGCACCTACGGTGCACTCTGCAGCCAACGAAGATGATCTTGCGTTAGCTGCGACCGCACGGCATACAGCGAACAGGAATTAACTGCCCATAGGACCATTTTCAACATCTCTCTCTCTCTCTCTGGCTTCAGAGAATAGGCCTGATACTGCCACTTTGGAAATCGAAGGAAAGTGCCTCTTAGTGACAGCATGAGGGCACACGCTCTCACCGCTACTTTGGCCGGACACGCTATTCTGCGTTCATTTAGGCTGGGGCCGACCAATCGAGAGTAGACCTCGACAAAAACCTATCGTTGTGCACGTGCGGTGTTTATTAAAGAAGGCACTGCAAGCTATTGCAGACTTGTGTTGTCTCCAACATCTACTCGTGATAGGGGAGCTTCAGAGCTTTGCAGAGATTCCTGGCTAGTTTTGTGGCGTTTACTATGCTTTAGATGAAAGTTCAACCCCTTATTGCTTCCGACCCAAACCCACGTTGCTAAAATAGCATGCACAGCGACCGTAGGACAAAAACGTGTCCCAGAAGAATATAGGTTGCAGTCCCATATAGACATATAGACATAGATAAATTGATGCAATTGACAGAGTTCACAAAGGAATTTTCGGAGTATCTGAAGTTACGCCAAAGTGAAAGAAAAAGTTTAATAAAATATTACTTTATTACTTCGCCTAATTGAAGCAATAACCTAGACCATCTTAAAGATATTTGCGGCAGTTCTACGTGTGAACAAGCCGTTCATTGGTACTGAGGACGGACATGTGAGTTTTCAAAATTTGAGTATGGTCATTTCATGCCAAGCACGGTTGCATTTGCGCGCCACATTAGTTGATCGGCTCCGGTGGACTTTGTGTGTAGGGTGTGATCGACTCATATATGAGTAAATGCCTGTTTTTCTGTAAACGCTGTTCAAACGCTGTGTGGTTTGTTGTCGCGGTTTGCGTAAGTATTGAGTTATATGCGTTACATCGAATATCAAAGCAAATTGCACTTTAATCGCCGTTCAGCTCTAAAAAAATTCTTCTTAAAGAGAGATCTCTCTGCTCCTCTGGCGAGTTTCGTTATTGGCCAATCAACTAGCAAATACCTCATTTTAGTTCAAGCATCTACGCAAAAATACGACAGATCGTACGTAGTGTTTAGATCGGGTCGACGTAGGCTGATTTTTTCTTTCTTTTCCGTAATGGTATGCTCGGGCCGAAACTCAGCGATTTTCTTATTTACGTTGTCTATTGCCGTATGCTGCCTGGGGCGCAGGCTAGGACCCAACGATTGTAGCGTATTTCCTCGATGACGGTCTGCCACTGCGTAACGTTAGCGCAAGGGTCAACACTTGAACGTAAAAGTACAATGCACATTTTTTTAACATTGCAAGCAGTGGCTTTTTTGGCCTGGGCGGCCCTCTACTCGAACTCAACGCGTCATACTAGCGATTTGTTGTCGTGGCGAATTAGAGCGACCCTTTATTTGTCAATATAAGACCAATGTGGTGAAAGTGACATATAGTTGAGTCGCATGCCTGTCTAGAGGTCGAGGTGTTTAGAGTAGAATGTTTATTTTAATATTTGTATGCACGTTTAGACCGTGTGTATATGTGTGTGCGTGTATGTTAATGTCTAAGTGTGTATGTATGTTGAGGTCTAGGTATCCATGTATGTTGAGATCTATATGCATCGGTATGTTGAGATCTATATGCATTTGTATGTTCAGACCTATATGCATCTGTATGTTGAGATCTATATGAATATGTGTGTTAAGATCTATATACAGTTGTATGTTGAGATCTATATGTGTCTGTGTGGTGAGATCACGGTGTTTATGTGTGTGTCCGTAGTTTTGTCTGCACTATAAATACGGCGTTGATAGAGGACGGGTTTCTCTATCCCGTCTCAACACCCAACCGGAGCATAAGCGTGTCTTCAACATTGTGCACCGTCGGCTATTCTGCGAATTGAGTTCGAATAGAAATCTATTATAATGAGGCAATTTGTTGACAGTTTGTGTCGTCTGTTGCGTTCCATAAAAGATGCAGGTTTCAGAAGCGCGTATTGTAGATCGGACTAGATATCATGGAGCCGCAGACAAATGCGTCTCCCGGAAAGACTGTGCGTATAAATCCGAATGCCATCTTCGAAGAAGTTTTGTGTGTGCCGTTGTGATATAGCGCAATTGTGCATTGTTGATATGATGACTATTAACACATGAAACATGAAATAAACTTATCGTACTCATAATAGATATATATATATATATATATATATATATATATATATATATATATATATATATATATATATATATATATATATATATATATATATATATATACACAATTAAATAATAAACTATATTTATTAAAATGACATTTAAGTGTTACAGCGAGATGTAATTAACTATCAACACTAGGGCTTGTGGGGAGCGCTACCAGTCGAGCTTATCCTCGAGGCAGTCTCTCATTGTGCCCATTATATATATATTATATATATATATATATATATTATATATATATATATATATATATATATATATATATATATATATATATATATATATATAGTGAATGCGCTACAACCATTATTGGCGCTTTTGACGGTTGCTAGCGATCTCAGGCAATCATAACGACGGACGATCACAACATAGGCAGAACGGTGACAGAACCCACACTGGTCACTTCGTCGGATCCTTCAGAAGGAGTCGGCCCAAGTTTTACGTCTATACAGAACTCCCTGGGGCCCAACAAGGTAACATGTCACCTATGCGGCCAGACCTTTGCTAGGCGAGGCCTCCGTAGACATGTCACAGTCAAACATGGGGGCGGAGACGCCATACCACTTCATAACGGGCCCTCAAACGAAATCAATCCCGATCTCACGGAGTGCATCCAAGCCTACATCAAAAATGGAAAGTTGGTTCGCATCCTGCCCAAGGTGGTCAGGAAGTCGGTGGCTGACGCGCTGTCAGAGGTGTGCTTAAAGGTAGCCTTGGACAACGACGACGCCGCCTGGCTTGGACTTTTCTCCTTTGCTCCAGTTGTGCTAAGGTTACTGGTAGGCTGCAGGGATACACGCTCTCTGGCAGTGGTCATTAGGAAGAACTTGGTGGAGTTCCGTCGCGGTGCTCGACTTACAGATCTGGCTCTCCTGCATACTGCGGGCGAGTCGGGTGGTAATGCTGAGCGAAACTATTCGATCACGCGGGCCGTGTCGGCCAAACTGTCGGACGGAGACGTGTCGGGGGCCGCCCGCCTTCTTCTGTCAGACGACGTCATGGTCGATGACCCAGCCGCCGCAGCGTCGCTACGGGAAAAACACCCCCCCGCGCAACCAGACCTATGCTGGCCGTCTCCTTCCCCTTCACAACTTTTACCTTCTTCAACCTCGGTCAAGGATGTTCGATATACGGTGTGATCATTTTCAAAGAGCTCGAGCGCCGGTCTAGATTTCATCAGACCTCAACTTCTACAGGACCTGCTCTCACCGACTCTCGGCTGCTCATCCGAAGGACTTGGCAAAGCCCTAGCAAAAGTAATCGATCTACTGCGATGGGGAGCTCCGCATCCAAGGTGGTGTCCTCTTATCATCGGAGCGAGGCTGTTTGCACTAAAGAAGAAGGACGGCTCGTTTAGACCTATCGCCTGTTCATCGGTACTACGCTATTGATTCACGCTACCAGGGCTTTCATTGATTCTCGGCTCGATCCATCCGTGCTTGTCAAACTTGACATTAAGAACGCGTTCAACACCGTCAGGAGGGATCACTTGTTGAAGGTGGTTGGAGACGAGACCCCTGCCATTTATCACCAAGTAAAATTGGCCTACGGCGATCCATCGCACTTGGTCCTGCCCTCGGCACTGCTCACTTCGGCTGTAGGTGTTCAACAGGGAGATCCCCTCGCGCCCCCTCTGTTTTGTCTTGCCGTTAAGGACTTGGTTAACTCACTCGAAAGTCCTCTCAATCTTTGGTACTTGGGCGACGGCGTAATTGGAGGTAACATCAGTACGGTCTGTGAAGACCTAAAGAAGATACTTAGTTTCTCCACATGCAGCGGTTTGGAGCTGAACCCAATCAAGTGTGAGGTTCACATAATCGGCTCAGGTACAGCTGAAATCTCCGCCATACAGAACCTACTTCCAGGTTGCCGCGTAACAGGCGACGATCTGGATATTCTTGGCGTACCCCTGTTCTCTCGCCATCTTGGACCGACAATCGAACGTGGGATGGAAAGACTGGAGGTTGGTTTTACTCGTCTTCCCCAGCTAGGCGCCCACCGGGGGTTGTACCTCTTGCGTTCGTGCTTCTCTGCGTCGAGGCTGAACTACCTGTTTAGGGGAATCAACATTTCAGCCTTCTCGGCCCAGTTTGAGGAAATTAACTCGAAGATGGGCTTAGCGTTGGAATCTATACTCAACCTGCGGCTGCGAGACGATTCCCTAGTTCAGGCCTTCTTACCGGTAGCCAGAGGCGGACTGGGCCTGCCTGAAGCTGTTTCCCTTTCAGTCGCAGCACACATCGCCTCTTTACATTCGGCGACTAGTGGTGTCGAGTCTATCCTGGACTCCCGGGCGACTTCCAGGCCACGCTTGAACAGACTCACGATGACGCCATCGCATTCTGCGGGTTTCTACCGGAGACTCCCTCTCTTCAGCGCGCGTGGTCAGAACTGGCAAACGACGGCCGATGGAGCGGCCTGTGGGACCGAACAACTACGGCCGCTAGCAAGGCGAGGTTACAGGCACTTTCCTCGCCTGGTGCAGGTGCATGGCTACACGCTCTCCCGAGCCCTCAGCTGGGTACCCTGCTCGACGATGAGTCTACACGAATACTAGTCGGGTTGAGGTTAGGAGTTGAGCTAGTGTCCCCACACCAGTGCAAATGCGGTGACGAGGTCGACTCCCTAGGTCACCATGGACTTTCATGTCCGCAGAGTTCAGGCAGAATAGCACGCCACTCAGCTTTGAATGAAACATTTAGCAGAGGGCTACGGTCGGCGGGCTACCCATGCATTTTGGAGCCTCCCGGTTTAGTCAGAGACGATGGGAAGAGACCTGATGGCATGACACTAACTCCCTTCAAGCGGGGGCAAATGCTGGTGTGGGATGCGACCGTAACCGACTCTTTAGCCCCTTCAATGGTTTTTCCATTGCCTACGCAGACGATTTGGCACTGATCGTTACCGCCCGTGACGAGGTTTTGTTCGAAGGAACAGCCAACGGAGCCTTAGCGGATATCCGCGCGCTAGGTTTTGAACGGGCTTCACATAAAACTGAAACAATTATTTGGAATAATCTAAAGCGTTTTCCACGGAATCTAAATTTACACCTGGAAGGTCATCCAGTAATCCCCACGGCCATGGTCAAGTACTTGGGCGTGATTATGGGTAGGGCTCTCACAGAAATACCTTTAGTGCGCTATGCAACAGAGCGAACAGCCAAAGCCTCATAAGAGCTACGAAAAGTCTCTCCACAGACCACAGGAGCAACCGACCCTCGGCGCCGTCTCTTAGCGTCAGTAATACACAGCATTATGTGATACGCCGCATCCTTATGGGAATGCACGACTCCCAGAGCGACAACACGCCACCACCTCAACAAAACCCAAGGACCTACGGGGCTCAACTTAGCACGAGTAAGTCGCAGGGTTTCTACAGCAGCCATACAGCAGCCTAAGGGTTACAAAAGTAGCATCAATAAACCCTGTAATTAACGGCTCGACGGCGCAAACACTAATTAGCAGAACAGACATCCTAAGCAATTGGCGCAAACAATGGGAATCAATTTGCCCGGGTCATCCTGGATACTGGACAAAATTAATACTCCCTGGTCTAAAAAAATAGTACAGCCTCAAACACGGCTTGCTAACCTACCCACTCGCGCAACTGCTAACAGGCCATGGTGGCTGCTTTCAGCAATACCTACACCGCATAGGTAAAACTGACTCCCCCGTATGCCGCAAGTGCAACTTAGGGGAGGATGACGATGTAAGGCACTGCTATGAACTCTGCGCCTTTTTCGACACTGAGCGAGAGCTACTGTCCCGGAATGTACGATTGAAGAACCTCCTGACATGCCAAGCCCTTGTAGAGGCGCAGAGTCATAAATTTTGATATATATATATATATATATATATGGGGTTTACCTAGGACGAGAGCGTTTGAGGCTTTTACTTTGTAGTGGACGGAAAAATTGAAGCGAATCGATTTAGGAATATATAATACGGTAGCGATGACAAGCACGGCCTGGCGAGCAGCGGGATATAAGGGCAAACATTTAACTACGGTGTTTGCAGGCCACAGGTTTCATCACGTGTTATGCAGCACGGAAGAATTCCACGATCCTCAGGAATATTGCAGGTGCACGAGGTGCTCTGGCCAGTGCGATAGATACCACGCCGCAGCATGTCCTGCAGTTCGGTCAATAGGTGAGCTAGCAAGATGAGAGAAGACCCAATGACGTGACGGAAGTACTAGTTGTGTCTGATTTATATGTTTATAATTTTACCCAACCTGAGTGTTAATAAACCATTATATATATATATATATATATATATATATATATATATATATATATATATATATATTATTAATACGCTTTATTCAAGGAAATGTTTAGTCTGTTAACATCAAATTTCCATGGAGTTGGCGGGTTACTCTCCAAGGGAACATATGGTTAAGTGTTTGCTTTGTCGCTACAAACTTTGGAAGAATGTTCTTCTCACGACGCGTCGTCGTATGAATGACATTGAACATCTTTAACATCAGATCGGTATGATTTTTCTCAATATTTGCGAGGGTATCACAGTCAATCTTCCGCAGCCTTTCTAATATGTTGGGAATCTGGACGTCATCGCTTGGAATTCCACACTTGTATGCAATCTTTCGTCGGTATTTGCTGCATAAAAAAAAAAAAAAATATATATATATATATATATATATATATATATATATATTTTTTTTTTTTTTTAACGTAAGCGTCTGAAGGAACTGCTTAACCTACCTTCTGCAAAATACACTGCATCCTGGGAACACTCTTGTATAGTGGAGTGTCGTCAAGATGGGGGTGATACATTCACCAACGCCGGTTCAAACAGCACGGCAGGTTACTCAATCTGGTTTACCGTCGACAGCAACAACGGCAACAAACAACAATGTTGGCAGCAGACGTCTCAATCAGTCGCCACGACCCGCTTTCTATTGCAGACACGGACCTATCGAGAGACGTTCGAAACAGCCGCTCAAGGGACTAAGCTAGTAGCAAAAGTGTCAACAGGTCAACGAAGGCTAAGAGAAAGCAGCCGCACCAGACAGAGGATGGAGGAGAGAGCGCCGGCATCGACAGTGGTGCGACAGCGACGGCTAACAAACCAAGCAAACGACCAACCGACCGCAACGGGAAAAACCATCAAAGACGAGAGCAGCGGGAGAGGGCGGCACAGAGTGGACAACTATAGCGGAATCCTCTGGTGCCAGTAACGTGAGCGATGAAAGGCAAGGAAGCCTTGAAGAGCGGGGCCACAGCGCGGCCATCTGATATATCCGATGAGGCGCACGTCAACGAAGACAGCGAGAGCTGGAACGTCGTTGGGGCGGTTGAAAAAGTTATTAGAAAGGACGCAAATCCAAAGGTTAAAACAAACGAGCGGCCTGAGGCGATTATTTTTGCCGCTGATAATAATTTGCTGGAGTCAAATTTCATCGCGGTTTGCGCTGATGTCGCTAGACACCTTAACGGAAAAGATGAGGAACCTCGTTTTACACGAGCCGGTGAACTCGTTATCGTCGCAGAAGAAGCAGAAGACAGAGCGACTTTGCTCAGTTTAACCTCAGTCGGAGCTTTCTCGGTTCAGTCTAGAGTGAGCGGCCAAAGATCAACAGTGAAGGGAAAAATCTGCGGTGTGCATCCGTCACTCAGCGACACAACTACTGTTAACGCTTTGGTGTCACTAGGTGTCACTGAGGCCTTCTGAGTCAGAGCTAGGAACGTCCGAACCGGTATAGTTACGGCCACTGACCAAGTAATTCTAACTTTTTCTGGAATTTTTTTCGACGGAAGTTTGCCTGGGCCTAAAAACACACGGGGTGATGCTCTATAGGGAGCCGCACCAATGTTACCGGTGCTAAAGCTTAGACCACATCAAGGCGGACTGTCCTGAACGGCTCCTCGCTGCCGCCGCTGTGGTTCCACGAACCATATTCGGAAAAATTGCAACCAAGCGGCAAAATCCTACTTGTGTAAAGCAAACCATGAAGCCACTTACGGCAGTTGCCCGCACCGGCTTCGCCGTATGGAGCAGCTGAAAAAGTCAGCAATACGAGTCATACAGAGAAAACCCGATGCCGTACCAGTTAAGATCTGCGCACCTGTTGCCGATATTCAGCCATCATCGACGTGTTCGAAGCGGTCTTTCTCTGCTGTGGTCCAGAACGAGGTAAAGGTACCTGTGACGCCTCCCAAGGCCCAGCCCGCTGCTGCTACGGTGATTAAAAAGCAAAAACAGATTACCAATCACGTTCCTCAAACTAACTAAATTGACAAGGTGCAAGGTGGTGCAATGTGTCACGGAGTAGATACTACCAATTATAATCGACGCCATAGTGGCGCAAATCAGAATAGCAATTCAAAAAGCTTTTTCGAATTTCTTCCCAGCTTGCCCAGTCAAGCGGCGCAGTCTATATTTCCTGGCGGCGCCCCTAACGTGGCTTCAGACGGTTTTGGCGGACAGCTAGAACTGGCTCTCCGCACAGCGCTCAATTCGATTGTAGTGGAGCTACCTCATCTGGCAACTCCACAAACGACTTCTATTGTGACGCCGTCACTGTAGGCATCGTCACCTGTGACAAGCACTTGCGGCGGAGCAGCTGGTGTCAATACGGGGTCCTCTTCTCTCGATCCCAATGACGAATACACAACAGGACATTCGTCAGTGGGCGACGCCGATGACGCAGAACAACACCACGGCGCCCTCAACCTCGGCGTCGACAGTACGATCTCTGGCGCCGATCTCACCATTAACTGCCCTCACTCGCACTGTTCAACGACTGTCCGCTATCCGCCCAAACCTTAAGATGCGTTCGATCGTTCCGCGTGGTGTGAGGCCCACAGTCGCAGCCGAACTGACCAACACGATCAAGTCGATTTGCTCAGCAAATGACCTGTATTCGTGGTCCCGTCTGGCTTATTTCGCAACAACTGTCCTCACTATACCTCGGCAAAAGGTAAAAGAAAGGTCACTGTGTTCACTTGTTCGGGACAACCTCAGTCGATTCAGGAGCCGTTCCCCATTCGATGCCGTCATCATTGCCAGCACGTGCGCGGCGCCGAAGACTAGCAGAAGCGATAATAGGCAAAGGGCCGGGAGGTACAGGCAAAGCTGGCCCAAGGGGATGTTTCTGCAGCAGCACGCACTTTTATCTCAACGGATTAATTTGGCTCTACAAGACTCCAACACGCATCGCACACTTAGCGAAAAACATCCAGATATGCCAGAAATATCGGCTTTTCCGCCACCGCCTAGAGACGTTCCGGCAGCCGACCAAATCAACATCACCCCCACTAAAGTCAGAGCAACAATCCAGAGTTTCTCAAACAGCTCAAGTGGAGGCTGAAAGATCTCATTGGAAAATATGATCAGATCTGCCACCTCTTCTTTGCTCTGACGGACTTCTGCAACCTCGTCGTAAATGGCCGCCTACCAGGGTTCGCACTTAGTAATTTCTAAAAATGCCTTTAATTTCCTGAGAAGAGATGTGATTCTCGTCACTGTCAGATTAAACTCTCCAGCAATATACCCCGCAGTCTACCAGATGTGTAGAAGTCCATCCAATCTCTTTTGGGGGAAAAGAAATAATACTTTCCAAATTACAGCAAGGCGAACCTTGTGACCCGACCCTCTTTTGCCTGACAATTTGCCCACTGTTTTCCGCTTTAAAGTCGGAATTTAAGCCGTGGTTCTTAGACGATATAACGATTGGCGGTACTCTTGATTCCGCGCTTGGTGATGTGAAAAAGGTAATCAACTTTGGTGTCACCTCTGGGCTGCAACTTAACGCGTCAATGCTATGCACCGATTTGACAAGAAGCTACTACAATGCGTAAAACAGGTGTTAAATTTGAGTTTGGATGGAGTAAGTTGGAACCAGGCTTCCCTTCCTACCTCAGCCGGAGGTCTGGGAGTCCGTCGTGCGACGGATTTGGCCCAGATTGCATTCTTAGTTCATCACTATTTTTCACGAGCTCGTTTGATCTATATCTCCTCCGAACGCCAAGCCATATCTAGAACGGCTCGTGGAGTCCAAAGAAGAGGAATTTGCCGCCCGCCACCGCGTGGTGCTTGATGACGCACGTCAGTCTGCCCTGGACGCCGTCAAAACCATTCAGAAGAAAATCCTGGACAACACGGTCAATACACTTGGCAAAGCACGCCTTCTAGCAGCGTTCAATGAATCAAGCGCCAATTGGCTTTAAGCCATTCCCTCGCCGCAGCTGGGGACAATGCTGGACAATACAACACTGCGCATCGTTGCTGGCCTGTGGTTAGGAGTGGCCGTATGCGCGCCTCATGCTTGCTCCCCTTGCGACACACCGGTGTCGCCGAGGGGAGAGCATAGCCTCAGCTGTTCTAGGAGCTGCGGAAGACATTCGCGCCACGCCGCGCTTAACGAAGTTGTTTCAAAAGCGCTGCATTCCGCTTACGTGCCCCTCAGAAAAGAGCCAGTGGCAACGTACTCAACCCTACGCCCAGACGGGATGACTCTGTTTCCCTGGTCCTCCAGAAAGGCCCTTGTGTGGGACGCAACACTGTGGGACACGCTGGCGCCATCTTACAGGAATCGAGCCTCGAGATCAGCAGGTGCTGTTGCCAATTTAGCGGAGCAACGAAATTGTCTGAACTATCGCGAGTTGGAGGCAACTTTTATAGTACAGCCAGTTTCGGTAGAAACAATGGGGGTCATGGGCGAATCTACAGTAAGTTTTCTGAGAGAAATTGGGAAATAAGCGGCAAGTGAGACGGATGAGACGTCGCCGCGGTGCTAGGCTCGCTGCCCTCAGGCAGTGGTTTTCTGGTGTTGACTTAATTTTGTAATACAAGTGTACTGCGTATAATATAAATAAAGTATATATACATATATATATATATATATATATATATATATATATATATATATATATATATATATATATATATATATATATCACATTCTCCGTAAAATCTACACACCCATAACCCGTATAGTTATTGGACGCAAACTTCACGTTGCGTATCTCCTGAAACTCCCTGCATACTGTAAGTATGGCCCCACTAAGTGGTAGTTCGTCTAGGGCAAAATTCTCTGTAAGCCTTCGTTCGCGACATAGTTCAAGCTCGAAGGTAACAGATGCGTTTTTGGGTACTCACTGCATTTGATATTATTAATAGTAGATATGCCTGTATTCTGTCTGCAGATGTATTGAGCAGCCTAATAACTACAGTGCTTTATCATGGTATAGTTGGATATATGGATGATATAGTTCATAACATGTCTAAGAGGCAATTTCATCGTGCGTTAAATTTCTGTTTTGTGGTCAGTGCAGTGTCTCTTTTTCGGAGCCATTAAACATGTTATACGTAATTGTTTTATTTTTACTATTTTCATGCCGATTGATGACATGGCGGACAACGATTTTGCTACACTGCTTGCACAACCGCCAGAGAGGAATCTGTGGAGCTCTCCGAGGATCTAGTATACTGACTTTCCCGTTTATAGACGTTTCACGAGAAGTAGTGCAATCACTCACACAGTAGACTTATACGAGATATTCTCCCTTTAGTTTAGCAGTTTTTTTCTTCCTGCCTAACAACTGTTCCAAAGACCTCTTGTTGGTATGCCAGACCGTATTTGATTGCGTCTGTCGGATAAACTGGCCTGACATAGCTCCACCTAAGGCGGCGGGACAATTCCGCGACTCCCGATCCACGGGATTCCACCGTCACGCTGAAGACGATGGAACAGGCGATTCAAAACACGTGCAGTGAACATAGACAGAACTTAGATCATGTGCTGCTCCCCAATATGGAAGTATCTCAAATTCGGTATTGTCTTCGCGTCGTAATGTTTATGTTGTGGGCATAGATACTCTTTATTTTGGTAATGTTATTCTCGAAGCATACTTCTGTGTGAAGGCTACGTAATACTTCTTAGTTTTAAGGTAAATGCTCGTATATCATCTCTTTTTATTAATGCTTAGCTTCACTGGGTCAGAAAAATTGTTTAAGCCATATCCACGTTAGTGTTGCCTATGTTGGCTTCAATCATGAAATTTAGGACAACTACTCCAATACGTTTTTTCGATTAAACACATATAACTGTGTGCTCATACCATTGAATCAAATGCGCAGATGCAACATTTGTTTATGGCTTGTTTATGATAGATAAACTGTTCTGAAATAGCGCTATTAATTAATGTGTCGAAGGTAAGGTCGCATCCCAGACTTGCACCTAAACGACCTATGGAGTACGCGAATCTGGAATTACTTTCTGTCTGATATTGACTCTAAAATGTCGATATATTGAGCTTGTCAAGTATAGAAATGTCTACAACGACGAGCCAAACCGTGCGATTAGGTCATTTCCGTTCAATATTGAGGGCTTTAAACTTATAGTCGGCATCCCTAGAAGACACATGTAGTAGTAGCTCCAGATGCGGTTTGGAATCCGTTAGCCGGGCGTTTTAGTAAATTTCAATGAAGCTTATAGTATGAGGCCGTAGCAAGCGGAATGGCGCTATAATGAGTACATGAAAGATAGGACCATTCTCTAAAAACACTGCGCGAGTTCTTTTTCCGACGGCATCGCGTACTTCATTAGTAGCCACCTCAGAAAAAAATAATGTGGAGTTTTACATAAATTAACTTTTCTTAACACATCAAAGCACACAGCTAATGAAAATGGGTGAAATGAAACGCGAATCAGCCTAGGTAAACACGAGTCTACCGAATCCCACAATACCCAACTACGTTTTGGTTAGCAAGGGAGTCCAAGTCTTTAAAGAAAGCACATTGCCGTCACTCTGTCTAGCAAGTAATTTTGGCTCTGGGAAAACAGGCTTGATTATTTTGGAAAATGTTGAATTCGGCCCTTTATGCTTGCTTCATACCGTATTTTTTTGCCAGTCTGGCCCCTCATATAATCTATTTCGTTCATGTGGCATCGCTTTGCCGTTTCGGCGAGATCTTGCCAGCTCGACTCAGAAAACCACCGCCGACCAATGGTAGCGTGATTCAATCTAGCAGTCCTTGTTTGTGGAATACTACCCGCAAGTACCTGCGGACCAAAGCAGTGGCGCCGGTGAGTCCGTCCGCCAGCTATGCCAAAAGCGCACCGATCGGCAGAGCAGTTTCACTCGATTGACAACATACCATATCCCGTTTTTGCACTAAAACCATCCGTTTCTGCAGACAATCCACATTGTTTCGTTTCGATCTGCTTGCGGCGTCCAGCCTTTTACGTTCACTCGAGCCTTTTATATATGTAGTGTTAGTTGCATGGGCGGGCTTGCATCGGGCTACTTCCATAGATACATTTAATCAGAAGCCTTCTCTTCTGCACTTGTTTTCTCCTACCTTAAACACCAAACGTATGATGTAACGATGCAAGTGGTCGCTATACTATAGTTGCACGCTACGCTCTATACAGTGAGCGCGCCACGCCTTACAGTGCACAACAGTCTGCACGAAACTGAGCTGAAACTACAAAACGATTGCCACAGGAAAATCACGGCTGACGGACGCACGGAGTATGAACAGCAATTATTCATCGTGGACTAGTACAGTTCTTAGTAGACCGGTTCGTTTTCACGCTATGGAAAATTTCGCGCCTCGGCAGTCATAAGTCCAGGTATCCGAAGGGGTCGTGCGGCATACCGACACTGCAAACACTGGGCCTCGTTTTCGAGACGTAGGCCCAATGGCTTGGTAGCAATTGCTTGTAAAGGCAGACGACGAGTGGCAAAAGGGCACTATCTGGACTAACTTACCTGCGGTGACTGTCTGTGTGATTTCGGACGGGTAGTCGTAATCTACAGGCTGGTCGTCAACTTCAGGATAAGACAGGCCAACGCCAGGCTAGGCGGGATATGTGGGCAACAGCTGCAATATAGCGTCTTCGAGAATGGCAAGCAGCAACCTCTCGGGTTGCATTCCTTGAGCCCACCTCGCTGCGCCCCCCAAACAGGTTCCAATGTTTTGGACGGGGAAGTAGGCTTCCTTCTTTCTTTCTCTCTCTCTCTCTCTCAATCTCTTGTTCCTCCTTTTGCATTGTCGTTTCCTTTGCTCGCTGGTGACGTGAAACGCGCCTGATTTAGGTGTGGGCTCCACTCAAACGCGGTGTCAAGAGCGCATATCGTAGCTTGGCTGAAAACCTCCAAAACACCCACTCCTTCATCGCGGCGACGAAAGCAAAAGACGAACTCACCTGGCGAGGTGAGGTATTCTATTCTGCTAGCCGCTTCCGCCGTCGTCGCCGCAAAGCCGAGCAGCCCGGGCAGGAAACCAAGCATCTCATCCGATTTTGTTTGGCACGTTTCCCAAGTCACTTATCTTATCCGCCTGCATATGAGCCTGTATCAGCCTTCGTTGCTTCTCTACACGTTTCCTCTCTGTCTCGTTCTATCTTTATTGCCTCGTTCGTTTTTCGTCGGTCGGTCTGTCCCCAGCATATATGAGGATTTCGGAGATGCACATATCCTCTGTCAAATGCCGGTGCTTCGATAAGTATAGCTGGTTTATGTATAAATCGAAACCAATTTTGCCCAGCGTAGGGACTTGCGCAAGTTGACGTTTAGAGCTCGTATTGACAACTGGTAGGGGGCTGGGTCCTCTTTCAGACGTGCTTCCTGTAATCGTTTTTGGGTTGTGCAATGAACAAAAGCAAGGTATCTTCTAAACGCCGTCTCATCATGCAACCCGCAACGTGAAATGCAACGGCTCTCATCCAGAGTGAGGCTTAGGAGCCCTAAGGTGTTTCTGTATGTCTAGAATAGGGTGGGTACGCTACACACAATAAATTACCACTAATGACGGTTAACGCTTAAAGCACTGACAATAGACGTTCAAAGTTGGACGAGCTAGCCGCATTGATTTAGCTTACGGTTGTTGGCGTAATTGTAATTTTTGTTCGTTTGATGAAAGCTTGTTTGGTTTGAAGGATGACGTCCACTTGCTTGAAACAAAGGAAGAGTCAGATTTTTAGTAGAGAGGGTTTTATTCGACCCTTTCTGCAGGCTAGGCCAGTAACTATGGCTATGTTCAAAGATTGCAACAGTCAGAATATCAGCAATAAGCCTTCGAGCGACGTACGCAGTACACTGTACGCTTAGTTAACTCCTGACCAGCGAATTAGCATGATCGAGCCAGTCAAACGGACACCGCACAAACGGATGTCATAGCCAAAGCCCTAAAAACGAATGGAAAGAAGCATCAGTCGTCGCAGTATTGGCTCGGCGTTGAAACGGCAGCTGCAACTGCCGTCATGCCTTTAATCAGCTCCCCGGCGACATCAGAGAAGAGAAAGGCCGAAACATGTTTCGCAATACACTCCTCCTTCTGACTCGTTCTCCCTGTCTCTCTCTCTCTCTTCTTTCTATTTTTCTGTTGTGTACTTCTTTTTACTTGCATTCTGCCTCGATCTATCTATCTGTCTGCCTGTCTATCTTTGTTGTTTTGCAAAAGTCGTCTAAAGTTCTACAGCGCGCTGCGTCGCAGAAGCAAGGGCCTCTGTTTTTCGATCGAATTGAGTTCCGAGCTTCTTATGTGCGTACGCCTCTCCGTTGAACCGAAAGCGATGTTGGAGGACACATAACCCAGTAGTAGTCGTAGTAGTAGTAGTAGTAGTAGTAATAGTAGTAGTAATAGTAGAAGTACTACATTTGTTGTAGTTGTTGTTGTTGTTGTTGATGTCGCAGTGGTAACAATAGTAACTCTCGTGCCCCAGCCAGAGTTGCGCAGTAGCAGCAGCAGCAGGATACGTTCGGTGCCCTGCGCTGGCCTGACTGCCCCGTTCGCTTATAGCTCGATTGAAGGGACGCGCGCAGAAGACAAACGAACGAGAACGCAGCGTATTCAGGACAGCGGCAGGACAGCGGCAGCCTCTCTGCTGGCGTCCTGCTGGCGACCCTAGGGCGGCGTGGGGCCCTGCCTCTACCCTGTGGGAGCATCTTCATCGTGTGCGTGCTTCTCTTCCCAAATAACAAACGAAGCAAAAGCTGTTGTTTGCTTGACAAACTCACCGACGACTATGCACCCAGTGCGTCGCTGTTGCTGTTGTTGTCGTTGCAGCTGTCGTTGCTGTTGTTGTTGTCGTTGCTGCTGTTGTTGTGTTGTTGCTATTGTTGTTAATGTTGTTGTTGTTTTTGCTTGCAATGCGTACCCGTCGATAAACTCTCGAAGGTCTACGCACTAAGCATACACATACAGGCAGTCAGAGAGACAGACAAACAGATAGGCACACTTTCAGAGACCTCGACATAGACACATCAACATGTGGCGGTTGGCCAGTGAGCAAGCTTACGAATTCGTCCGCGACCCCCGGCGACCTCGAGATCAGCCAGCTCTGACTCCCCCACGACTACGAGCAGCCGCCACATCCGTCGATCCGCCTGACCCCGTCGATCTGTCGTGCGCTGCAAGCGGTGCCTGCTTGACAGCAGCGCGATGCATGTACATATGCTGATAGTATGCGATGATACTGGTGGTCGTGTCTGGCGAGTAGTTGGTGGTTGTCTCAAGTTGCGAAGGGGAATGTTGTTCCTTGCTTGCTCCACGACAGAACCAGCGCAGCGACGGCAGCAGCTCAAACGCCCACAGCTGACGTCGAGCAGAGCGGTGAGGTTTTAAGGCAGGCCAGCCGCAGTTTGTGTCCTCCGCCGCCTGCGCGATGTGCTGTCCTGCCCGCAGTGCTCTACTGCTGGATTGTAGATACACTACTTTCCAAAAAGTGTACCTGCCGCCGCCGTTACTCTTGTGCCCGTGCTGTTTGCTACAACGGTACGTGCGTTTGTTCTTAAATCAATACCAAAAGGTGATATAATAATAATAATAATAATAATAATAATAATAATAATAATAATAATAATAATAATAATAATAATAATAATAATAATAATAATAATAATAATAATAATAATTGGAGCTCCCATTTGCGAGTCATACACCTGCTCAGCCTGTGGGACGCCTGTAGAGAGTAACGGCCTTCACCCCCTGAGCTGCATCAAAAGCCAAGAAAATGCCGCTAGGCACGCGAAACTTAACTCGATCATAAGGAGAGCCCTGCGTCGTGCAGGCATACCGAGTACGCTGGAGCCCAGACTCGATACAAGCAGTGACAGGAGGCCCGACGGAGTCACTATTCCATTGTGGTCTTGCGGTAAGTGTCTGGCATGGGATACAACAGTATCCTGCACTGTTGCCCCGTCCTGCCTGCGACACAGTGCCCTTGAGGCCGTCTGGGTCGCCGAACATGCACATCGAGAAAAAAGACGAAAGTACAGGGACTTAGAACCCAGATACCACGTCGTGCCTATCGCTATGGAAACGCTAGGTCCCGCTAGTAAAGGCACAAGAAGATTCATTAAAGAGCTTGGCGAGCGGATACAGGAGAACACAGGCGACCGACGAGAGAGCGAGTTCCTGCGGCAATTGCTCTCGCTGGCTGTATGCAGAGGTAACGCTGCCTGTATAATCGGGTCAATGTTTTGAGAGGAAGAGACTGCTACCGAGATCTTTAATAATAATAATAATTGTGAGGTATGAACGTTTGAGCCAGGTTCATGATGCTCTGCTCATTTCCTCAGTTCATGGCGCCTATGATAGAAGCCACGTTCCCCCTACAGACGGCCAAAGACATCATCTGTCTCAAAAACATGGCCTCGCGTCGATCACCCGTAATATCTTCCAATATTCTTCAGGATTTTCGCCCTACCTGTGCTAATGGGCCCAAGTGTCTCCAATGCAATGGGTACAAAGTGGTACCTCCTTGACAGCTCGAGATACTTTCCTCATTTTTCAGAGTCCGCGCGTTCTGCAACCCATCCAGATTCAACTGCGCTGTGACGTGAATACGACAAGGCAGCCGTGCATGAAACGGTTACATCCCATGCAAGGCGTTTACCATGTGACCATAGCGGAATGGTGACCCCGTCAGGTCGTAGCTCGCTACTACGAGCGAAACGTATCGGCCAAAGTTTACGGTTCTGAACGTGAAAGCTTCCACGTAAAGCATAACAACTATGGCTGTCGAAGCAGTTTAGTTACTCGGCAATTACGTAACGTAGCGCCATCACTTTCGTACGAAAATGATGGGCATTCGCTATTGCTGAGAATAGTTTTTAGACGTACATTTTTGCTCGTAATGTCAAAATAATACGGTTCTGCACGCAAAAGCTTCAACGAAAGCTATAAGAACATATAAACTTTTTATGACTTCTTTTAACCTTGCTATTCGGCTTTCGTTAGCTTGCGTCTGGTGTCATTGATGCATAATTTTCCACCGAACATATGACCGGTATGATCGGTTACGTCATGCGTTGACTGGCTCTACGGCAAACGTAGATTTTACACGACTATGTAGGAGAAAAAAGACATATATATACATATATATTTAATAAGCTTAAAATGGGGTAAAAACAATGACCCTTTAGTGAACGTGACGAATATATATATATATATATATATATATATATATAATGTATGTTTTTATATACGCGTGCCATAGAAACAGCGTACATTTTAACCTGAAAATGCAAATAATTATTAGTGTCTACAGGGCTCCGTATCGGGTCCGCTTGTGCGTCTGATTCTTCGTACCTTTGCGCTGTTGATGATCCGAGCGGAAAGCACGTCAGCTGACGACACAACTTTCTTATTTAGCATTGACGACACAACTTTCTTATTTAACATTGATAGTGAGAAGCTTGGGTCTAATACTCAACGGAGCCAAAATACAAATGTGTGCTATCTAAACTATTTTTGGAGGCGCCGCATAGCTTCGGTTAGTTGAAAGTATCGTATACATGACGTCCTATTATTTATTGTAGTTGTATGAAAGTTTATCGCATGAAAGTGATCGCAGCGTGGACACACTCGTGATCCGTTGTGGGCTTGTGATTGCAATGACACCTTGTAAAACGTTTACTGTTTATATAGTGGCAAGTGATGCGTTAATATATATATAAAAAAAATATATATATATATATAATATATGTTTTTTTATAATCACTAATTGCTTCGTAATTTATTTTACCGACTTGTTGCGATATTGTAAACATGTGAGAAAACATATAAATGTACAAGTAGATGTATATAATCAATAAATAATCTAATTACAAAAAACATATTCATATATAACTTGTGACATATTGTGAAACGATAGACCTAGAACGATGTAGAACGACGTGGAAGTTGACAGCCGAATTGTTGGTGGTACGCGTCAACATGCGTGCGTACGTTAATCGAGGACATGTTTTGCTTAGCCTGCTGGTCTGCTGTTTCTGCTGTTACAGCAGAACGAAAGGGCTGGCGTTAGGCTTCTGACTCCTGGTGCGGCCATTGGACGTGCTGAGATTGACAGCAGCGTCAGTTGACAACAGAGCAGAGAGAGCAACTCACTGACATGCCCTCCAACAAACCGGTTACCCGTGTTCTATGGCGAAAAGGCCAGAACAGGATCAGGTGCCACAGAGACACAGCAGATAATATTTTCGTTCGCAAGTTCCAAGTTATGCCTGGGGTAAGCGCTATATATATATATATATATATATATATATATATATACAAACACGACAAGCCGCATGAGCATATATTAACAGAACTGATCTATTGACCTCCTACCTGAGGTGCCGATACTACCGCAGCGCGCTTTTGTCAACGAAAGCCAAACCACTGTGAGCACGAGCACAGTGACGCCACTATAGCTCAGACTTTAACTTCGTGGTCGAGCCCTACATATAGCGTAAAGCGTGCGATTTAATATAAATACACATACATGACTAATAACTAAAATATGTTTAAAATATTTTTATTATTTATTCCAGGCTGAGCAACTTATTCTCTACTTTCCAGATCTAATTATCTAAACGGAATTAGAGTTGAGCTAAGCTATTTTAAAATTACGTTTAGCTGAAACCTCATCTATTTAGAGAGCAATTCGTTTTATTACAACTGTTTTTAGTATGCGACCAGAGCCCAAACATTTAGAAATTATACCATTATTTGTTCGAGCTATACGTATTAGAGAAATTATATTACTTGTAAATTTACCAATTTTTTTGCAGGATCAATTACAATATTACCGTTTGATCGTAATTTTAATATAACTTTTTTGTATTTTAGTGGGAAGAATACGTCGACGTTGAACCGTAGCGATACACAGCTGGCCCGTTACTGCAAAAGGCCTTGAATCAAATGCTATAGAAATAGAATCTATTTTCATGCTTCTATAAGAAAGTTAAAAAAAGCATTAACATAAGGATAGCTATTTACTGATATAGGAAGAAAAGCTCCTCAATGAAATAAACGTATACAAAGGAGAAGGCCTAGCGCGCTTTCTAATCGGGAAACGTCTTTCATGACCATAACTGCATCTGCATCTGTGCACGTTGTAAGCAAACTTACTCTAGGACAGACTAAAAGAGAGTGAATAGCATGCGTTTCTAAGCACGGACCAATTGGTTGGCGCTGCGAATTATAGACTTCACTTAGAGTGGTTCCACGGGACACAAAACAACCATGAAATAGAGAAGCTTGGATGGATAAATTATGACATCAAATTATGACATCGAACTTGTTACTTTTCAAGACAATTCAAAACAAAAATAACTGTATAGCATAATATGTTTCTGCTGAAATCGTCAATCCTAGTTACGGCATATAGCAGCAAGCTGGCAACACAACTGCTTGGCGTGTAGGAAAGGAAAATAACCTCAAATGATGCGTATGAATGTTACGTAACGCAAAACGTATGCAAATCACAGTATACAAGACGGATCATAAATATGATCCATATTTAGAAAAACGAATCTTTATTTAATCTTTCGAAGACACTGCTGTTCTGTTTAAAATAATTCTCGCCTACTACAATGCAATTGTGGTACGTTCATACCTACTCATCGGATATTTTTTTAACCGTTATTCAAACTCGAGTTGAGTGCTTCTATATTTCTTTTATCTTCTCATTAGTTTCAAAACATTGTCTTTTTTATTTTTTTATCCGTGGAGATAAGAAGGAAGGTAATTTTGTTTTAGATAATCTAACACAAGTAACGATGCTATCGTCTGTACATTACCGTATTGAAGGATTCAAGAGTTGTTTGCCCAGAGTTCAAGCCTCTTGTGTCGCTTGTGCTCGTTCAATATTCGTAACATTTCGCGGTAGTTTTTCTTATTGGCCGTAGAACCAAGTGGGAAAAACCCGTGGAAGATAATGATTGAGTTGATCTGCATCTGCGGTTATCAAAGGTATATCTTGGGATGTTCCTGAGTTGTAGATCTCCCAGAGCATGCCTACTCTAGAAGGATCTATCAATTTTTTGATGAGGAGCTGCTCGCCCAGAGATTGCGGGTCGCAGTAACACTAAGTAGATCACAAGCTTGGGGGTTGTGGTGAAAAAAAATGCGGGTGTTGCCTCTCTGAGGTAGAATATTAAATAAACTTTTTGGGTGGGCCTCAGCTAAGATTTAACTCCCACGGGACTGCTTTGTGCATTGCTTCATAGACGAACCCCCATAAATACAAATGTGCAACGGTAGGGCTTGAATCCGCGCACCTATTTGTCTTCTTCGGTCGCGAAGCGCATGCAAACACACCACGCCACGCTCAACTGAAGTAGAATATGGTCTTGCTGGAAATACTTTTATTTAATACAGCTTGTTAAATGTATACAAAAAACTTTTTAATTTACTTGTCTCAGATACATAGAGGCCATTTTGTCAATGCGGCACCGGGTTTAATCAAGATGTGGTAGGAGCCTTCCTCAGAGGGCATTTTAGCAATGAGATAGTCGCCTGCCCGAGTTCTCTTTTATTGGCTAGAAGGAACGGCTATTTCCAGTGCTCCGTCCTTAGTGAGCCCTTTAAGAATATCCTTCGGCTCGATGGCCCCATCGAGGATTTGCAAGTCTAGATTATGAAAGCCTTGGTCTATGAGACCGCTTGGGCTGTCGCGTTCAAAAGTGATTTCTTCTTTATTTGTTGCCCGAATCTTGCACGAGAGTTTGTTCCAAGGCTTTCCTTATGAGTGTGAAATAGCGGTTGTCGGAATGGCGATTGCCGCTGCCTAATTACCTCCTGTCCTAATGGAGCTAGAGAGAGACTGTTCGTTGTCACCCTTAGGACCTGAGTGAAGAGTTTATTTTCATTATCATCGACGTGAAATACCATCCTTGCATATAGTGCCTGTGCTATGCTGTTCGTAGCAAGATGTCCTGAGTCTGTCCGAAAATTGTCTTTCCTCCCCTGCAGCTGTGACAATGCATGTTAAAGTTTGAGAAATTATGACAAAAGTTGCTCGAGCAGGCAATCGCTCTTATCGGACCTCTGTGATAGTAATAAAGTTTTTGTTGAAGCCTTGTCATCTAAGATACTTGCCTTACTCAGGCTTGTATCCGTATAATTGCGCGCAGGCTATTCCTATTACATGAGATCTGCGTATTTTTTTGGTTAGCTCTTTCTCTTCTACTTACCTAGACGGACGAGGCTCTTTTCGGGTAGAAATGTCGGCGCGTGAGATTTTTCTCGGCCTCAAGATTGTGAAACAAGCTTTTCTCTTTAAGGGAAGCAGAAATCTCATTCTGATGCAGGTTTCATGATTCCTCAAGCATCTTAGAGAGTTTCCCATACCCAGGAGCACGATCATGAGGAACTCGCTAGAAATGCTTCAGGAATTCTGGAGACCTGCGTCAGAGCTTAGTAGACGACTTCGGGGCGGCCATCTCAAAGGGTGGGGACAGAACTAAGAAGCTATGGTGAGAGATTGCGAGGGAAAGGATCACCAACCGGAGCACGACTCGACCCAAGTTCGCGTTCGTCTATTCCAGTTTTTCAGTTAGCAAATGTCTAAGTATTACACGCACTCGCTATTATGTCGATTGGAATCGTTGCACGTGGCGGCGGTTCGGGTTGGTAGACGTGGCGGTGGTTTAAACTGTTGCATGTGGCGGCGTCTCGAATTTGCACGTAACATTCGGATTTTCGCTCATAGTGCCGAATTGTCACCTGGGTGAGTACTGATCAGCAGAACGGATACCCTAAGCAACTGGAGCCAGAAATGGCAAGCAATGCGGCCGAGCCACCCCGGATACTGGACCAAATCAGTCAATCACTGACCTCAAAACCTACTCGCGCAACTGCAATTTTAGAGAAAACTTTGAAATCTATCTTACCTAACCTTACAGCTGCTGTTTTCCAAAGACCAGTAAGAAAAATACAGCAAGGATATCGGGCGGTTCGTCAATCATCGGCTCTTACCTTTGTATAGCGACATCACAGCAGATGTTTTGAGGTAGAAAAAATCTGGACCTCGCCAGGGCCAGCAGTTTTCACAGTAGTGCTAAGGCAATACCGAGCGTGGGTAAGTGAAAGCCAGAAGTGCCCTTAACTCGGCTTTGCGGATGAAAGGGCCTAGAGTATATTAACGGACCTCAAGACAGACACGGGGAGTTCTAAGGCCGTGAGGGGACCACCCCATTAGGCCGTGTTCCCAGAGGCAGATAAGATCTGCTGCTTTGAGTTTGAGGGAGGAACCCAGGAGCACCTGATATCAAACAAGCCTTTTCGCTTAATTGACCCCGGAGAGATTTCGTCTGGCTTCAGCAGCATAAACGCCATATTTGAGGTCATCGTGTACAATTCGACCTATAAGTTCGCAACAATACTTTACATTTTGAGCTTAAAGCTTGAATCGAAGTGCGAGAATCGTCCGAAATACACTTCCGCAGTGCCTCACTTAGTTTCGAAGTCCTCACGCAATGCACTTGATTGTGAATTTTCCACTTTTGTGAGTAGAAATCCGGTTCTGCTATTCCCGCAGCTGCGTACCGTGTCGCAATCTTGTAATTGTCGTTTTAAAAAAATAAAACAAATGTATAACCTGATTATGACAAAAGTCAGGTCATCATCAATCTCTTCGTTCGGAGCGAAGAACAATAACAATAGATGATTTTGCTAAAATTCATGGGACACATTGGCTCGGTCGGCTATCTCTGCTGAAGCTTCTTTACATTTTAATTGAAGCAGGCTCTCGTTGGATATCAGACGTGACGTATGAATGCATACGGGATACGCCCGCGCAGCCCGCCAAAGTTTGACTCGGTTTAGCCGCTGCTGTATGTAAACTAGGTGCATCAAAATATTTGCAGCATGAAACACAAGCAATAGACGGACGAAGACCACGCGTTTTTATTGTTACGTATGGTCCCCCGAATCGCAACACATCTATTCCAACGATCCTCAATAGAACTTGATACCACAAGCAAAATATTGAGAATCTCCAGGCATATATTGGTCGTCTAAAGCGCATATCAGATCTTGTTGCTCTGATATCCAACTCCGAAGAGACACTTCTTGAAGTTTCCAAACAGATAGTAGTCTCATGGGGCTTTTCGGTCGAGATGTGCCTTTTCACCCTGTTGGGTAAATAGGCACATTTCGACACACTTTTTGCCGCGTGCCACCAGTCCATGTGGTTGCGTTTTCCTGCTACCGTCTTCCTGTTCTAGGGTGAAGTGGTGGATCCAAGTTTTTGTCGGTGGTTACGGCACGTCCCAAAACAATCTTGGGACTTCGTCTCAAAGGTCCTATGTCGATCTCCGAAATTGGCACGCGTGTCAGTTTTCGTTCAATTGTTAGCTCGCGCGGAAGCCCTTCGATTTAACTGTTTTCATGCATAAATATTAATGCAATATTTTATATACTGCACCATAGCTAATGTCCATCAATTCCGCGATTTTACGCAGCTTTAGTCAGCGGTCATTTTGCGGTTTGAAGACTTTTAGTACAGTTTTTTCTAAAAATCTAACAGAAGTTTCTGGTCGCCCAGGTTATGTTCATACTAAATTAGACAATCCGTTTTATAATAGTAATACGTATCGGAGCATTCGTTTTGTAAACTGCATCTAATTTGACCTTACTAAACGTTGTGGTTAAGACGTTAAACAATTTGTATTCATAATAAAAATATGTTAAAACAAATCGACAGCACCGTACTCGTCCTGCTTTATTACTATTACTAGAGGCTCTGACATGTAACAGTTTCGCGGCCTGCTACAAACGCAATTCGCAACCAATTCATACGATACTTATTTATATTACTTTCGAGAGACATCTCTCTTCGGTGCTGTAGTCGGCATGAGTCGGCTGCAGGCGGCAGGTTTGGAATTTTAGATGGTAGACGGCGATGGTACAAACTTTTTAATCCACCTAGCATACACTCGTGGGCCATGCTGCCACAAGGACTGCTGGGGAAACTTTAGATACCCCAACATGTCCGTGTGTGCTGTGTTGCCCTAGATATAAACGGCTAACATTTGTATTTAGGTATGTTAAGTATGTTTGTATTAAGGTTACGTTTGTAAGCAATATATATATATATATATATATATATATATGGTGTATGTTCTGGCTCTATCATAGAAGGTAGTAAATGGGTAGTATCTACCTTGTTTGCTTCCCTTCGCGGGTTTCAACCGAGTTAAAGTATACTCTTTTCGGCAGGAGGTGTTATACTGTTGGCATATCGCACTTGAGCTACTACTATTTCGTCATGATCAGCGCAAATGCGACCTGCTAAGCTACTGCAGCGCACTTTGGTTATCTATGCATATAGGTATGAGCAAAGGGTATGCCATTCAGACCAGCGCGCCGCAGCCTGAACGTCCAACAATGAACGGCGTCCGTTCATCAAGACTCGACGCTCCGTTGCTCCGTGCGTAAAACCGGGCTCTAAATGAAGCCCTCCCCTCCCCCCCCCCCCATTCCCACCGACGAATCGTACTGAGCACCCCGCGACGATTGCACTCCTGTGCTTTTCCCGTCGATGTTGTACCGTGTTCCGTCGCGGCTAAGATGTCACCGCCGTCCTTTCCCGGCACGTACATATGCCCACTGCCAGGTGTTGTGGCTCACGTGGCAGTTGAGCGTGTCGCAGGGCAGCGTGTCGCAAGGATTTGCACACGAAACTCTCGTTCTTTCGCACACGGGTGTTGAAGCAGTTTGCATAGCAGCAATTCAGCCAATCTCCGTTCATCGTGCGGCCCCAACTGCAGCCCCAAGTCAAAATCTCGTCTTTGCTTTTATATTTTCGCCTCCGCTGTCGCTGTCGTCGTCGTCGTCGTTTTTTCGTAATTTTCTTCTTCCTCTTCGTTAGCGACTTGAGGCGCGATGAGGCGTTGAAGGCTTTGCGTATCACTCGTATCACTCCCTCGTCGGCCGTTGAGGTGAACATTGAGCCACCGTTCAGAGATTCAGTCGTTTCCGAGAACGAGAGAGAGAGGGGGAGATATAGATAGAGAGATAGAGAGCTAGAGATAAGGGAGAGTGAACGAGCAACGAAATGGGTAAGGTTTTGGATTTTTGGCGCCGGAAAGATTCAACCTCATCTACGGAACTGGGTCCAACTTCGGCTGCGTCGTCGTTGTATTAAGAGCAGTCTACAGACTACTTACTATACGTTGGCTAAAACGTTGCAGCTGTATTCATTTACCCAGTCCCTCACTGTATACTAGGTTGTCGGCTTCGCCAAAGTTGCTTTGCGTGGTGTTCGTGACCGCCTTATAGAGAAATGGTGTCGCTGGTGCAAACCGTGGTCGAATTTATTTTTAATTTATTATTTATATATTAACTTATTCAATTTTTCAATATATTCATATTTAAATCGAGCAATGCTTTTGCCCGTAGAATTTGCCCCAGTTAATTTGCATCGTTTTGGCTATGTACCTAGGGATCTGGAAACGGTGCTGCACATAACCGCGTAGTGGCTAAGTTAATGATCGAGTTCGCTGGTGGATGGCGCTATCGTTGTGGGTGTGTGGGTAGAAAATTCGAGTCGATTCCCTGGAAGAAAATAATGTGAGGAGATGACGAGCATACGCATGCCCCAAAATCGGGCTGCGTACTGTTATAAAACATTATAAAACTTTCAGCGATAATTAAGTGTATAAAAATGTTTCGAAGAGTCCCTTTGAGTGTTCTTTGTTTTTTTTCTCTTTTGGGGTAACGCTTGATAGCAAGCAATTACGCACAATTTGTTAGAGGCTTTAATCTCCTCGGTGAGTAAGCGGTTTTAAAGCCCATTCGTGAACATACCTTGGAAAGACGAGAAGAAGTACTAAATTTAAAGTTGACTACTAAGTGCGAAATTTTATGATATGCTTCTGGAATCATTAGAAGAGCCTATTAATGCCAGATAATGTCATGATGGCGGAGCCCAAAATCGTTCATTGTCCATTTGTTATTTTTCTAAGAAGCTAAAGATCATTATTGAGTTGATGCAAACGTTCCTGCCATTTTTTTGCGTAACGAAAAAACACAAATTATATCTTGCAAAACAATCAGCCAATCAGTCTTATTTCCTATAGACGAAGGACTGTTATACCGCACGTCCTCAAAATACCTAAATTGTTTTCTAGTCACAGAGCTTTAGAGATCGTAGCAAATGATAGTCTGAAGATGCAAAGCCTGGAAAGCACGGTGGGTGCCTAACAAGTTTCCAGCCTACGTTATATCCCTGCACTTTTGCATCTACTACTTCTTTGCTTTCTCAAAAAGCAAAGATAGGGTATTGGCACCGAAGCGGAACCTCTTGACCTGGCCGATGTGGTAATGGCTGCAGAATCATAAACGGGTCACCTTTTCTAATGCTGATGTTGCCTCGAGAGCGCTCAAAACCTCCCGAACGAGTGGATTCCAAAGCGACAACATTCGCGTCGGCCCATTAAAGGTGTTTGGCATCAATAAAAACTGAGTTATAACTAGTCACTAGAGAAACAATACCTCTTAGTGACTAATGTCCTGTTTGTATACATTTTTCTTCGCTTTCCATTACGTTTGCTGTTATTGCAACGGTGCGTTTGGGAGTTTCGGTCAAGCACGTTTAGGGAGAACAGACGCTTTGCAGTGTCCTGTAAGGAATCCGTTTGCACATATCGGCCCGCACAATTAGAAATTTTAGTTATCATGTGGCAGGTGCATGCACGCATGCAGTTAATGCTTATTGTATGATGCAATGACACTTCCCACTTGCACCTAGCACAGCGTTGTTGCTTTCGGCAGAGCTCTCAGACAGAGCGAAATGACAGCGGTCCACAAAACAAATTGATCAGCAATGCACTCGTTTTTCTAAACATGTGTTTTTTTTTTTTTTAATTATTATTTGACAAAGCTGGATATAGTCCACTCCGGCAATCACCTAGCCGAAATTAGAAATCATTGTTTTATTTGTTATTTTTGACAAGGATTTGTATAAGTCTACTCCGGCAACCAGTCTGTATAAATTGGAGAGCATAAGAACCAATTTAAGAGTGGTCGATTCACGATGTACGCGAACGACGTCCAGAGTGCCACTAAGCCAGCTTGGTACATACTCATTTTTCTTTAATAATAATAGGCAATGGGCTCGTTTTTTCTATGTCTGTGTTTCTTGTTTGTATTTTGTGACAAGGCTATATACATATGGTGTTCAAAACGTATCGCGACTTTTGTGTTTTTTCAAAAATTATTCATTTATTCATGAATATCTTTTTGTCCCCTTCAAAGTAATCCCCATGAGATATTATACACTTGTGCCAACGGTTTTTTCCAATCTTCGAAGCACTTCAAAAAAACATTTTTTTTTATCTTGTTCAGCTCCTCCTTCGATGCCGTCTTTATCTCGTCAAGCGTAGCGTAACGTCGTCCTTTCATGGGCCTCTTCAGTTTAGGGAACAAGAAAAAGTCACAGGGGGCCAGATCTGGGGAATACGGTGGCTGCGGCATCATTAGTGTGTTGTTTTTGGCCAAAAACTCGCGCACAAGCAACGATGTGTGAGCAGGGGCGTTATCGTGGTGCAAAAGCCAATTTTTGTTCTTCCACAAATCCGGGCGTTTCTGGCGGATTGCTTCGCGCAAATTGCGCATAACTTGCAGGTAATATTCCTTATTGACCGTTCTACCCTGTGGCAAGAACTCATGATGCACCACGCCCCTGCAATCGAAGAAAACTGTCAGCAAAACTTTCACATTCGACCGAACTTGGCGCGCTTTTTTCGGTCTTGGTTCGTGCGGCAGCTTCCATTGAGATGATTGAGCTTTGGTTTCCACGTCATAACCATAAACCCACGATTCGTCACCAGTTATGACCCTCTGGAGCAAATTTGGGTCGTCGCGGACAGAGTCCAACATCTCATTAGCAATGTTCATGCGATGCTGTTTTTGGTCGCAATTGAGCAATTTTGGTACGAATTTCGCGGCGACCCGTCTCATGCCCAAATCATTGATAAAAATCGAATGGCACGAGCCAATCGATATGTTTAGGTCCTCAGCAACTTCTCTAACGGTGATTCGACGATTGGCCAATACCATTTTCTCCACTTCATTAATTTTCTCCGTATGCCACAGTCAACATTCGGAATGCATCCGCGCACTTAATTTCGTTTTTCACACAAAATTTGATACAGGTTCTTTGATCCATTTTTTTGAATAGGTAAAAATCGAAGACGATCCAAAACACGTGCAAGCAAAGCAGCTGTCAACAATTAAGTGAACATTCAAAATGGCCGAGCTTGTCGGCATAAGTGAGAGACATGAGTACCAACATAACGCCACAAAAAATCGAAATTCGAATAAACGTAACCCGCGAAAATTCAAAAGTCGCGATAACGATTGAAACACACCTCGTAGTTCATTCTGGCAATCGCCCTGTATAAACTAGAAAGCATAAACACCAATTTTGTGTAGCCGGCTCAGGATTGAACAAACGACTTCCAAAGTGCCACTAAACCAGCTTGGTTGGTAAGCATTGGCACCTACCAATATAAACCCGATTCGTTTTTGATCTCAGTTGGAGAAGTATGTGCTTATAGACATATATGTTTTATTTTAATCAATTTTTAATTTATTAACCCATATGGGATTTAATTATCTGTGCTCTTAAACCATTAGACGTCTGCTCAGTTTCTCCGCGTTTCTGATCTACTATTCATGCCGAAATAACTATGTCTCAGTTTTCAGAAAATAGTCTAACTATTTTTTATGAACAGGGCCATAACACAGATAGGCCAGAAGCGGTCGTCATGTGTCTCGGTTAGATTCGCTTTGTTATATATATATATATATATATATATATATATATAACCTGTGAATGTGTTTAAACATTGGAATAAAGTGATCAGTGTTAAACGTCGTTACAATTTAAGCAGCTTGATATATAACGATTTTTGTATATTTTGCACTGTGTTCTTATGTATTATACGTCTAAATTTTTTCTGCTTTTATGCGTGCATGTGTATACATGCATAGCTATTTTTGTAAAATCTCCCAGGAAATTGGTATTTTAAATACATCAGGTGAAACGTGAAACAATAATTATTGTGCGGTTTTGTTACGTGATTTGTGCAAACCGCCACCCGATACCTGTAAGCCAGGTAAGATATATTAAAAAGTATTTCTAAAATACACTTCCGGCCCCAAAATACGACTTACTCATCACATTTGACATTAAGCATACTGGTAGTCACCATAGCAGGGCCATCAATTATATTATTCGAAAGATATTTAGATGAGGTTAAGGATGTGACAAATTTGTCGAAGCGATATGTTCAGCTCTCTCCTCTATGAAGCAGTGAGCTGGAGAACACAAACGAAGACATGATCTCCCTCTAGCCATTTTTGTTCTGCATGTAAGTATCTCATATCAGACACAATCAGTTTTTTTGAAAAATGTTTCTTGTCAGTCAGATACATTATTTGTTAAATCTTTAAGCACAGAACGTCCTCTTCTTGCAAAGAGCTCAGCTATACATAGCCAAAGTGTTGTATTTCGTAAACTGCATATCGTTAATCGACAGTTTAACGGCTCCACCGATGGTATTAAGTCACCTGCAGTCTCCACCGGCGCGGGGAGTTCGATCAGGGCTGGAACTAAATCTAGCTGATCAAAGGCCGCTTCCATTAAATGAGTGTTTTGCAATATCGCCGACCTAGTGCTAGTCTAGGCCACTCTGCTATCTAGCCTAAGCCAGTTTCCTAGTGCGTTCGAAAAAAAAACTGCCAATGCGTGAACTTTAAGACGAAGACATAAGGAGACACTAATGTTGGGCAGACCTTTCTAGACCTTTCGCACGGTCGTTGATAATTAGCGGCCCGCTCTATGCGCCTTTGACACCAATGGGCCTCTTGACGGTAACATTAGACGGGAACTCTTTTCCGTCTAACGTATCTGTGGAGAGACATGAGCCAGCGACGAGAAGGACGGTTTGCGCAGCCTTGCATTGTGAGTGTGCTAGCATGGCGGCAGCTCTGTCGTGGTTTGGGGTGCAATTTCTTTAAGCAAATTAATTCTTGAACTCGTAGAGATCGCTCACGTAAACGGTTCTCGTGAAAGAAAATGTTTATCTGCCTAAATGTACATATTATGTAGTATATGACACACTCACACTCCAGGTCGTGACCTATGTAAAGGCTGTTTGCGAAAACTTCATTATCATCATAAGCTAGAATTATCTTAATGAAGTGGCCACTAGGTTTTCTCGACCTGACTTGACTCGCCTAACAAATTGAGGATGAGCTGAAACGGCGAGTTAAAGTCGCAGAACTCCAGCAACAATTCTGGAACTCTGTAATAATATGCACGGCATGCATGCGTGGCAGAGCATCGCACAACAGCTCATTGACGTGTTATTTAGGTCAATGTGTTATTAGAGCTCGCAGAGGCATTGCGTCTTATAAATGTTTTTACTACATTTAATTCTACGATGAAAATAAATTGCTCTCTCAGATATCACACGACACTCTATCCTCGGGTGGTTTTCAGAAGCTTCCTAGCCTGTGAATTACTTAAAAAATCGCTGAGTCAAAAGAGATATAACTTACAATACAGGCACAGCCCTATATATATATATATATATATATATATATACACGACACCTTGCTTGCTTGCGAGAAACCTATTGCGAAAAAATATTGTAGAGGTAACAATTGTCTCCTTATGAACGTGTACACCGGATAAATTAAGTGAACATGTCACACATCCTTCAGGTTCGGGCGTGTCCAGTCTAGCTTAACTTATTATAGTTAATATGTGAAAGTCTAGACTACGTTTTAGCTCGGCGAATGTTAAATGACATTGAAAGTAAGTGCCTTACAGACGGCTTCCCTTGCACGTAGAACAGACTTATTTCAATATATCTCTGCATCTTCTATAGTTACAGATTTGGTATACGCTCGTAATTGGCTGAGGACAACAAATCAACAAGGGAAATAATATTGTCTAATTATTAGGCCAACTATATTTCAATCAACGCATTCTCTATTCAGATGACTTCAATAGGTGATACTAGATATTCTTTAATGTTCTAAAAGCTATTTTTCCTACGTCATCTCGTACTATCCAGTGGCTGCGCCATTTGGTCAAACCTACGTCAAACTGATGCTGAAGTAGTGGCAGTCGTGATGTGGCATTTCCATGGCACTCAAGTTCACAGTCGCAATGGGCGCGTACTTCACGTACCTTCGCCGCCGAAACAGATCAATTTTCTACGGGGGGGGGGGGCTGTCAGTTTGCACCTGCAATCGTCTACGATTTGGCCAACCTACATACCCGACCACAGCTCCATTGCAATCAACCGGGTGAATAATTCTGGATTGCTGGGGTAACGAATAGTGGTAGTGAATAGTGTGAATAGCATTAAGAACCGACCGGTTGGTTTACAATATTGCGCGTACAGAAAAAGTACACAATAGGTAATGAATAGTGACTAACACATACGACTAACTGGAGTGCTTTTTAGTCAGCCATCGACTGGTCCATGATAGCAAGTCTCTCTATCATGCCGTTGGCCGACAGTTTGTGGCATGGTGCGGCACGTCTGGGAGCTTGTGCCCATGCTACGTCTTCAACGTTGTTGTCCTGTTGCGTCCTGCTGCTGCTGCTCAGCTATCCAGCTAGCGGGCCGACGTTATCTTGCGCCAGCCACACGGCACGTCAGGACACACACAATGCCTCGAGCCACAGTCATAAACGGTGACGCGCAGGCGGATGGGCCACATTGAATGCGGTGTGCTCAGCTAGCGCCTAATCTCCCACGATGACCGCTCGCAGACCGACACCAGATGCTCGCTGTTTTGTGGCGGGTGTGCTGGCGTATGATGCCAGTTGTGCTTCTCCGCTCGTATAACCCCCGGGGGCTACTCATAGGCTCCCCCGGCTGCTGGCACCCGGCCTGCCATCGTCCCTTCCCGTCTAGGGGAAACGTTGGGAGGGAGGTGTAGCCCGTCGTACAGTATCATCGTCACTGAACGTAGGCAGCAAACGAGCGCTGCGACGGAAGGGCGATATGAATGGTGGTGATACATACTACACACAGCGACCACAATTCCAAGGCTGGACCACAGCAACACCAGTCACATTCTAGTTTCGGCCGTGTCCTGCCCCAAAACCAAATGCGCCCGAACCTCTTAACCGCGTTGCTGCATTTGCAATCGCAAATCTGCAACTTGCAAAATCTAAGCAAGCAGAGCAAGTTCTTGTGCCTGCACTTTCCTTTCTAGCTCTCTCTTCTCTAGCCATCCATTTATCTATCTATCTCTCTGTGTTTAGGTTTTTCATTCTGAGCCTTTCTCGCCCTATTCTTCTTCTCCTTCTGATCTATTGTGGCTGGTTGTTCTTTCCCAGACTTGGTCGGCTCCTTCTTGCGCCGCCGTCGGTCGCCACTTAAAGGATTAAAGTTTTAATTAGTACTACTACTATTATTATTATTGTTGTCACCCTAGTTGTGCGCCTTTCGAGGACGCCACCTTTCTCTCGGTTCTCGAGTCCCTAGCGCACACTCCGCTATTGCCTTGCTCTTTTAGCGCGCCGTTTTACTTTCTCTCGCTCTCTCCTCCACAATCTAATTTTCTAAACCTCTCTCCCTTTTTACGCCTTTCTCTATATCTCTCGTATCCCTTTCGTTGTGTTTTTCTCGTTCTCTGTAATCTCTGGCATGGGCATTCTTCAATCGAACACTCGGCACTAAGCGTCGCGGCCGACCCGACCCTCGGCACGCATCCTATGCGCCGGGCCGCGGCCTGCGTGGCTGCTGACTCGACGAATTGCCGCCTTTTCTGTACGATAGGACCACCTCAGACGAAGTACCCCAACCACCCCCCGCCAACCCCCCGACAAGAGGGCAACAAACGGCATTTGAGCCACTTGAGCTGGAAACGTCGCAGCCATCGTTGCTCACACATATTCACTCCCACACACACACACAAACATACGCGCGCGCATCCATGAACATACACATACACACAGAGGTTAGGTTAAGTTTTGCAAACGTCTCTACGAGGACCACCGCCGCTAAATATAAATTCGGATTCGGCAAGTGGCAGTGGTTCGAGTAGAAGCAGCAGCAGCAGCCGCCGCCGCTGTAGGATTCGCCGTAGAAGCATTAGTAACAGCACCAGCAGCGGCAGCAGCCGAACAACTCCGGCTTAACTTGACGGCCATCGACCCAGCAACCCCACTCCGTTCCCCTAGCCTAGCTGGTCTCCCCCCGGACATTGCCCCTGTCCGGCTCCCCCGCCTGTTGTGCGTGCGCTGCCGCTAATGCCGCCTGGGTGAAGAAGAGCGAGTGGTGCCCCGGGGTGCGGCGGCACATAGTGCAACAACAACAACAACAATAACAACAACAGCAGCAATCGCGGGACGACGATGACGTCAGCAACGGCGACAGACAACAATGACGCAGACGCCGGGCGACAAAGACCGTATGGGCGACGGCGGTTGTTTCCACCAACCAACCGCGGGGTAGCGGAGGTCGGTGGAGCTGCGGGGGCAACGAGCGGCTTCTCCCGTTCCTCCCCGTTCAAGTGGCAGCCGAGCAGTCGTCCGAAATGCACTGGGGGCTGTCAGCCGCAAAGCGACCTCTTCGTCCTCGTCGTCGTCTTCGTCAGAAGAGGGGGACAACGAGAATAAGAAAGAGGAAGAAGAGACCCAAGAAGCTGTATCAAGTGTAGCTGTATCAAGTGACGAGATACCGGTCCTCCTTAAGTGGGTCCACCAGGAAGCCTGCGCTCGGCTCGGCCGCAAAGACTCGTGGTGGCTCCATATAGTCCGAGCGCCGCGACCGAGAGGAATCGTAGCAATACGTATATTAGCAGTAGCAGTAGTAGCTGTAGAATTCGACTACCCCTGCAATGGTAGGGTCGGGGTGGAGGGGAGAGGAGCTTGTAGTAGGGGTCGCAGGAAGCAGTGGGGAACAATGGCAGCGGTCGTCCTAGCAGCGCTCTGCGTGGTGCTGCGCGACAACTGAAGAACCAAGCAAGACGAGGCTGCAATTCGATTATACATATGTGTATGCACATACACACATATATAAATAATATATATATATATATATATATATATATGTCAAAGTCAGAAACTGTAGTAAGCGGTAGTACCCCACACACCAAACAGTCTACATTTTAATACAGAGCGCGACTAAGCGCGTGTTGTGAATAATCAGGTGAGCACATACAGAGCAACGCCTGGCAAAACAACAAAAGCCCTTGACTGGAATACTCTCACGTATTATTTTAGCATCTGCCGCAGTGTGGAAAAGATTAAAAAATAGGCTAACACTATGTTGATAATGGAAACGAATATATTGTTTTGTTGCAAAAGTACTGCGCTGTCTACATATATTAAAGTTGCACAGGCGCAACATTATCTGTCAATCAAAATAATCAATAGCGCCCTGCCAAGTACCGAGTGAAATTTAAAGAAAAATTATTTATTGTTGGTGGCAAAGAACTATTGTATTGTAAAATCTATATGCTCTCAAAAGTGATTTTGTTCTGTTAATTAACTTAGCATTGATCTTGATAAACAATTATCTGTTTTGTAATACAAGGTTGTGGGCGCATAGTGGATACTCAGTAAGTTCATAACCGAGCCTTGTATTGTGCACGTGTTGCGCGTGTTATCTTGGTTAAAAAAAAACTCCTTTCCTATCTACAAAGTGTCCATGCGTTTAATTTAACTATTCTTTAACTTTTGTAAGTTAAAAAAGTTGAGTAAAATCGTCCGTCTTCACCTATCAACCTTATGAGCAATTTATGTAGTATTTAATCCACAGAACTGCAATATTTATTTCCGTCCGCAAGGCCAAAATAAAAACGCAAGAGCCAAGTTGAAGACACTGCCGCAAAAGCTCCTAGGGGCGCTCAAGCGGCTTCGCATATTTTCAGACTCAGTAGGACAAACAAGGAGGAAAGTATGCCTGTAAATGAGTTGCCAGTTTTGCGGGACGAACGTAACCCGCTAGTGCCAGAAAGGGATCGACTTAGGGAGATTTTCTTAGGGGGGCAGAGATTGAACGAGAAGCCGGTATTTTCCAGAAACTGCCAGCAAAGAGAAGCGACATTGGAAAACAAGTAGCTTACGGCTTAAAAAGATACAGGATGGGGCGCAGGTAGCCTGAACTCACGAAGAGGTAGTGAACCTTGCCAGCAGCAATTGGCTAGCCAAAGCACTGCAGAACATCTCCCCCACTCATATACAGATCAGGGAGCACGGAGAGGTCTGGTCGCTGATACTCAGTAGGAGAGATAAGGCGTACAAGGCAACGGTGTCGACCCTGGCCACCCAGTTAAGCGAAAGCTGGCCTTAGTGCTTCAAGAGCCGGCAGAGATGGCGCTGGTGCTTCGTGGCAACGATGTCTGGAAGGCTATTGGCAAACCTGAAACCCCTTCACCGAATCAACGTAGTGGGACTGACCGAGCAGGGCGAAGCAATTTTCGACTTCACCCTAGAACATTACAATTAGCTTAGCCGGCACGCGAGACTGCAGTTGGAACGCTCAGTGACGTCGGCCGCATCGTGATGGGCAAGATATGCAAGCCACCTTCCCCTCCCTCCAGAGGTTATCGCGGACTTGTTCCTGCGACATTCTGGAGAGGCATTCAGTCGTGAAAGATGATGTTTGTCCGTTTACACTGTAGAAAATCAAAAGCGCAAGGTAGAGGCGGATTCCAGTAAAGGCTCCAAGATTGGACGAGTACGGACATTAGCGAAGCGAGACCCTCAAATGGCCGCAGAGACTATCACGAACGTTTTATGGGAGGAACAATTTCTTGCCCGGTCCTTTTTTCTTCTTCTTCTAAAAAGCTTGTTTCCACAAGCTTTTTAAACAAAACAAACATATTGCAAGGCTAAGAATATTACAGAAATTGTCGCACGAGGGCTCGCAAGGAGGCGTTGCTACAGGAAACTGTGGGCTGCACCCTTGAGATGGTGGAGCCATGGATGGCCAACAACTGGCCCAAGCTTGCCCCCTGTACATAACTGGCCGAACGCAGACGCGTGATATCCATATTACCCCCGCAGGTTCCTTCCTGCTCATTGAGACGGAGACCAACAACTTAGGAGTTATTCTCCTTTGAAGTCGAGAACGTTCTAAACATATATATATATATATATATATATATATATATATATATATATATATATAATAGATTTGTCATGAAAGTATTTGCGCGCTTCTTTGAGTTCTTATTTATGATGTCTATAAGCTTTGGATGAATTTGTGCGGGGATTTTTCTTAAAATATACATTTCTAGCTCAAACTCCCCATTATAGAAATTAAATCAGAATTGGCAGGTTTTTAAAAGTTGAAGACAGGTGTTAACGAAGACCTGTGCTCAAACACATCTAGCAAGTTACGACATGCCTGGCAGTACTACGGGCTTCGTTAGTCTCTTCTTTAAATGGCCGTATACACAGGCCACTATTTTAGAGTAGTCTTATTTACTACATATAACTATCCTCGCCCGTCACAAGGCGTTTTTGTTGAGTTTTTGTTGTAGCTTCCTCTATATAAACATAGCAACACCTCAACAAAACGAACGAATAATACCGACAACCCAGAAGAAAACTGAAATTTTTCAATTTCGGAATCAGTCTAAAAATGAATGATTTACCCGATTTTCTTGATTAAAAATACTCTATTTTGTTATCCATAACCTCCGCCATCTTTGAACTAAACTATCGATTACCATGGTAAATAATTGTGGCTCCTGCTTTCCCAGGAATGCCTCCACGTGTGTACTGCCTCTGGTAAAGTGAACTTCTTTGTAGATAGTTCTGCAGACATCTGAATAGAAGGTCATCCGGTAATGCGATGACCGTTGAGTACGGTAGACGCAGCAAAATAACTTAATCAAGGTTTGCTACCTTACGGGGGCTGGGGAAACCCACATGCGGTTATCTTGTTGGAGGATAACGCCCTTGCTATTCATGAGATTGGTCTTCATCTTTTAAAAGACGGCAAACACTCAGTCAAACTGATCACAATAGACACCCATGTCATCCTTTTGTCAGCAGGAGGACCCTCGTGGCGTCATTTGGGGAGGCTGGCCTAGGGCGCACCATCTTTCACGTTTCACATTGATGTAAAAGACCTTGCTCAAATCATGAGCTGGTTCAACATTTATGCGAAACTATGGGCAAAGTCGAGTGATGATGGTTGTGTGACACGCCCCAAAGTCCATGGCTAATTCAAGCGTAATCACTCGGGAAGCGGCCTTCGAGCGTCATAGGCCTTCTAGAACTGGAATTCGTCCAGAACTTGGCAAACCAATCGTAGCAGCACAATGTATTTAAGGTGCTGTCCTCGCCGTCTGTGCTCCAATATTTCAGACAGTCTTTGCAGCACTAATTCTTTTTTTTAAATCTCTTTTACAAAACTGCCGCCCGTTACTGGATTATTTTGCTGCTCATTTTGACAGAATAAATATTCAAAAACGTTGTTTTATCTGAAAAAGATTGAGCATTCCAGCTACATTCTGACTACTGTGTATATTAGGTAAAGCTTCCTGAGGCAAAGCGACTATAAATATATGTGACACAGTTAAGAACTCTTTCGACCAAGCTGAGAGAATTAGGCATATCTTAAGAAAGTCTGCCACAGAGGGATATAAGATGGGCTTGCATAGTATGCTCGTCTCTTGCCAGATCGCGTTCAAATGCATTAAGTCCTCAGATATTATCTACGGTAGATTAGGCCATTTTGTAAAGTGCTGCTGTAGAGGTATGTGAGGTTTGCGTTGCGCCAGTAGGGTGAGGCGTGGCTTTTCATGGTAAGGAAAAGCATTTTTTTGGAATCTTGGAGAGTGCTCTCTTGATATTAAGCATACAGAACTGACCTCAGGAATTAGGCAAACCCAATAAAATAAAGCGTCAAGGACGACCTGCCAAATCGCATAACAGTCCCTGTCGAACGACTGTGGTGATTGCCGTTTACTGTGCTGGTATTTGGCGGACGAGGTTAGAGACTTGCTTACAGCCCCATCGATGGAGGCAACGTCCAATTTTTTACAGAAGCACCTGCAGCTGCTGGCGTCTCTGCAAGTGCCTGGCCGACAACGTACTTGCCTAGGCAGCTAGGTTTGCGTATATTAACGCGTGACGTAGGGTTGCTAAGATCAACTTCTTACATTGAACAAAGCAACCACGCATTGGCGACCGCTGTCAAGGCGGCTGTAGTTAAGAAGAAGTATAGACAATGACGGGCGCAGCCCTGGTTTACACAGGCTTGCTACTTAAAACGTCCGGAAGTTTTGGAGCTCCTGCACTAGGCACGAGCTCTACATCCCGAGCCCGAGGTAGTTACTGATCGTAAGGCGCTCTATGGCCGGCATAGAGCAACCTACAAGAAACTGCTTGTAAAAAAGAAGCGCCGGTATAATAAGGATGAGGAGTTGTAATAAAACACACATGTTTATAGATAAGTAATAAAATATCATCGAGCTAACTGCTTAAAAGGAATAGCTCTCTGAGAGGTATCGGGATGGTAGATGGGGCACGGTTGGTCACATAAACGACACAAACAGCCGATGTCAGGGTCGTGGAAGCCTCTTCGATGGCAGAGTTTATGGTGAAACCCGTGAAGTGACTAGCTGGTCGCGAGATGTCGGTTGGGTTGTAGTAGTCTCTACCAGTTCTGTGTGACTATTGCTGGCGATTTGAAGAAGCTTCCGGGACCTGTTCGAACTTTCTTTCCAAAGTTTTTTCCAAACTGAATAAGATCAGGGGTTTCTGAGGGACGGAATCTAGTTACTAGATCTTCTACAAGTGGCTGAGTAGAAGTCATAAGGTAAACTAGACGGTTTGGGGGGACACGCTGTCGGTGAGTGGGAGTTTTTGTCTCAACGACTGTTTGATGGTGGCCTCCTCTGCCAGGGATCCTACGCCGCGAAAAACCGTCTCCTGAGTAGGGCCGTTTCGACAGTCTGTCTGGTGTTCGACGATTGTTTGCCCATCAGCTACCCTTACTCAAGCGTTTACCTTCGTTGCCCCGGAACCGGGAAGGCCGAGGGTTCCGACAGTTCAAGTATGACCAGATGTTAAAGTACGACCGATGTGTTCAAGTATGAGCAGTCCCCCTTCACCGGGGGAACTGCTCATACTTGGACACAGTTCTAGGGATCGGATCTCCCGGCTTTTAGGCCTCGGATAACTAGGACCCGAGGCCATCGGGCATCACATACACCAGCGGTAGTTGCATACCCTGCAACTGGCGTAGAGACCTGACGGAGAGACGGTACCAGCTTTTTAAGAACTCCAAAGATGGGCTTGTCAAGCCGTTTTATCACACACACCACTAGGTAGCGCTGCTTTGTGGGTAAATGTGCTCTGATATTCCGACTGCCTCACAAGCGTCGCATTTGTGCCCCCACTCCCTAGGTGAGCAGCAGCGCCTTACCACCTTGTGTTTCGTTATCTTCGCCGGGGTGCCCGAAAGACGAGGCAAAACGCCTCAGGTCGCCAGTTGCTCTTAGCCAAGTCGACTATCTTTTTATAGCTATGGGCCCGGTTGACACCTTGCTCTAGTGCCTTAAGTCGTATTATATTTCGAATGCGCCGCTATGTTCAGTTTCTTTGCTCTCGACCATTCGCTCTCGTGCAATCGTACAATTTGTAATGTGATATCCGGTTAATACATCTCTATAACAAACATTTGTGGTTTTACTCATACTCCTAAACAGAACATTTTGTGGAAGTATAGCCCTGGGAGCATTGTAAAAAAAATTTGAACATGCGTTGCCGCCCTCCTTAATGCAGTACCACATACATTCCTATATATGCCCAAAGAAACAGCCAACGGAACCCTCGCAAACATCCGACAGTATCCTCGCACGCTAAGTCTCGAGCTAGCTTTATAAAAAAACGGAAGCAACTTTTCGAACGACATGAAGCGCCCTCCATAGGGTCTAAGTTTTCGCCTGGAAGGGCACCAAGTAACACACAAACAAAAATATGGTTACATACTTGATTGAGCTGAATACGACTCTGACTGGCTTTAAAAGCTTCCAAAGTCTCACTGGATTAAAAGCTTCCATAGTCTCACTGGCTCAAAAGCTTTCAAAGTCTTAGCAGAGTTGCAAAAAATTCTCAGAGGAGCAACCGACTTTCGGCGCCGTCTCTTTGGATTTATAGTGGATAGCATCATGCCGTATCCTTATGGGAGCGTACGACTACTAGGGTTACAGTATACCGCCTCCTCAATACGACTCAAAGACTTATGGCGCTCAACATCGCACGGGCAACTCCCTCGACTTCCGCAGCAGCCATCCAAGTCTTCTCTAGGCATATTTCCTTGGACTTTAAAGTAAAAGAACTAGTTCAAGATGACCCTAAATTAACGTCCGGGCGGAGGGAGTTCTAATCAGCAGAACGGATGCCCTTAAGCATATGAAGCAAATCAGCCGGGCCCCCTTGGATGTTGGACAATATACCCGCGCAGCCTTAAACACAGCTCGCTTACCTACCCAATCGCGCAACTGCTAACAGAGCACGATGGCAGCCTTCAGCGATACACATATCGCATTGGTAAGGCAGATTTCCCCTCATGCACGATGTAGGGCATCGCTACAACACTGTGTCCCGAAGCTTAACATTGGGAAGTATAATATGCCAAGGCTTGAAGAGGTACTAAGATCATGAATTTATAGTAAGAAGGGCAAGAATAGCCATCGCATCAAGTCGAGCAGCTTTAATGGCGAGATTCATTGGCCAGCTAAAGTCCTACAGTCCTCAACCGATATAATGTGTGCTGAAACTGGAATAACTAGAAAGTGTAAATAAATCCAAACAAATATTTAAAAAAAATAACTAATTGAGCGCTCGCTAGTCTTAAAAAAAAACAATATATTCTCGTACTTTTCTATCATCTATACTCGTAAACTTATAGTAGACAATGTATGGTGTTGTTTGTTCGTTAGTAGGGCTAAGCGAACATCTATATCTATTTTGAATTTAGTGCAGCCGCCTTTCTTGTGAGTGGATGTGAATGTGTGCACACGCGCCTTCTATTTACGGAAGCCGATGCTTCGCATATATATTTTTTATTTCTGGTAGTTCTATAAAAGACGGCGGATCTCGTTAGTGAAGCTAGACTAAATATATATATAATAGTCTCTAGTCAGCTGTTGAGCCGGACGGTCGCACTGGTGCGAGCTCCCGCTTAAATTGCCTAGATCGCAAGTTATATCTGGCTTTTTAACGGGAGTTTTGTCACAGACCATCGTGGCCACCAGTGCGACCGAACTGTGAGATCCAACACCGTCAAACAGTTCCATTTTGCATTTAAAAGATGCAAAATTGTTATAATTCGCCGCGTCACTGTGTTAGATAGGTTAGCAGTGCGTTCACCATTGCAAAGGCCTGTCTGAAGTGCATTTTAGCGTTTTTAAGTGGAAGTGATTGTGCCGGTTTTTAGATTTAGGTAAGGTGAGTCTACCTATATAGTTGTTTTAGTGAAATATAGCGGCCCTAATTATATTTCACTAATCTTACTTATATAGTTATAGTGTATGCACTGGCTACAAAACCCAGACAGTGCATACTTATAGTGGTGTATCGATACGCTTTGTTTTGAACTCTAAAATCGAACACAGCGTAGAAAATACAATAAGCAACGATATATTGGGCAGCCATATCGTGTTTTTAAACCACTATATATTTTAATTGACTACCTACATACCTACTATATATTTGTAATAGATGCTTCAATTCCACTGAATCGAAGAGACAGCAATTAATCTGTCTGATGCTAGTCTTCCATCTAATTACCACAAATATATATCTTAAACCGTCACTACCATTGTACATACTAATGTGCAATTTTTAACTTCTACTTTCGACGCTATTTTGCATAAATACAGTACGTGACGAAATATGACATAGTGCTCCCTGGGTAGAGACGAACAGAATGATGGTCTAAAGACCGCTTCATCTTAGCGATTTTAACAACAACATCTGCGTAAAATCGCGCCATCGTTCCCGTACGAAACTTTTAAAAGAAATCTTACCACCACTGTGGACCAAGACAACGATGGCATCACGTGACGGCAGCAACACCGCCGGAAGACTCAGCTGCCAGACTTGCGGGCGAGTATGCAAATCTGGCGCGGGCCTCGCGAGCCACATTAGATTGACTCACAATCAACGAGAAGTTCGTGCCACCTCCCAAACTCCTAACCAATCACAGACTAATAATTTGATTTTAAGTTCCTCACAAAATGACACTGCTGCTTCTGATAATAATTTTAACCCCCCTAGTACTTCACGCGTCTCCCAGCCAAATTGTAAATGTCCATCTAGTACTTGCTTAAAGGTCTTTAAATCTAAATCAGGTCTTAATTTACACCGTCGTCGTGCCCATCCGGATGAATATAATGAGAACATTTTAGCCCCCCCCTCTAAGAAGGCCAGATGGAACCCACAAGACCGTGAACTTTTAGCAACATTAGAAGCAGATTTTATATTAGATAATAATAACGAAACACCTAGAGAAATTGACCACCTTTTAGCTACTAATTTTAACTCACGCACACCTGGGGCGATTAGAGGCCAACGCAATTCTCAGGCGCATAAGGATCTGGTAGAGGACCTCCTTAAAAAGAGGTCTCTCCTGGATTCCAACCTTGACGGATCTAAGCTTCCTGAGCCTAGTCGGCCTCGATACTCTGAATCAGATGGCCCCTATAATCCATCCCAAAAAGATATTATTATATCTAAAATACAAGCCCTCACAAACACATTTCCCAAACGCAACATAATTTCAACAGACCTTACTCATCTGTCAAATATAATTTGCTCGCTCAGGTGAGAATCACACTATCAGCCTTAAACGAATTTCTGAACAAACATTTTACACACACTGTCCGACGTCGTGCCTTTAGAGAAACACCTTCCACTGAAGCGCGAGTATCTAAAAGGCAACAGCGACGTCAAGGCTACGCAACCACTCAAAAACTTTTTAGTCAAAACCGATCCAAATGCGCTCATGAGGTGCTGGACGGCAAACACACCATACACAACATGCAGGCCACCGAGGTTGTAGAACACTGGGCCAACACGATGACACAACCACCCCCTGAACCACTCCCTTGCCCCGTATACACTCCCAACTCTGATCTCTTTGAGGCTTTCCCTCCCTATCTCCCTAAAGGAAACCCACGTAGCTCTCCGCGGACCTTCTAAAGCACTAGGCTTGGACGGGATTTGTCTTTCGTCCCTCCGTAAACTCCCGTTAGAAGTAGTCTGTTGTATTCTTAACATACTATTAATTAGCGATATTGCCTCAGCCCATGAAACTGCTCGCTTAGCGTTCATCCCTAAAATTAACTATGCCACATCCCCAAGCGATTTGCGACCCCTATCTATTAGTTCATACTTACAACGAACGCTTAACAAAATTCTCTCTAGACGCCTCCAGAACTCTATTAAGCTTCTCCCAATCCAGCGAGCGTTTCTCCCCTATAATGGTACCTTCGAGAATCTTGCGGTTCTGGATGGTATCCTTAACGATGCCAAGTCTGCAGGACGTGAGCTCAGACTCGCCTCAATCGACCTCCGTAAGGCGTTCGACATGGTGAGTCATGACTCCGTCCTGTGGTCACTCCGGACTCGCGGATACCCGGAGGTATTCATTAACTATATCGAACGCTTGTACCTCTCATCTAAAACTCTCATAGAATTTGGACAAGAATGTCGCACATTTCGGCCAACTAGGGGTGTTAGACAGGGAGATCCTCTGTCCCCCCTCTTATTTAATCTAGTTCTCGACGACATTCTTTCAAAATTAAACAAAACTAATATCGGGTACCAACTTACTGATGACTTCCGCCTTATGGGCTTAGCCTTTGCGGATGATCTCATCCTCCTAGCCTCTACGAAATCCACTCTCCAACGTCTCCTTAATATTGCGGACCCACTTTTGAAATCCCGAGGCCTTGAAATTAATACTAATAAAAGCTTTACTATCTCCCACCTATTTAATAGGAAGGAAGGTAAAGGTTTTATCAATACCGTACCAGAATTTAACGTTGGAGATCGGCAATTGCCAGCTAAAGGTATGAGCGATCGATGGAGATATCTTGACGTCGACTTTGACAGCAATGGCAGAGTTGACTCCACCAGGGATATACTCCTTAATTTACTCAACAGACTCACGATAGCTCCCCTTAAACCCTACCAAAGACTCATATTTTTAAAAGACTTTCTCATTCCCCGTCTCCTATATAAACTGGTCTCCGGTCCCAGACCATCTTACGCACTCCTTAGTGGCCTAGATAAAGAGATCAGAAAGGTTGTTAAGTCGAAATAGCTTAAGCTCGAAAACTCGGTGCCGAACGCCTACCTGTACACGCACACGGCACACGACGGTCTGGACATCCCCTGCCTCCAAACATTCATTCCCAGACTCCGCCTCTCCCGCCTGACAGCACTACAACACTCCACGCACCTTGGGGTCCAATGGATGCTAACCACCGAGCACTTTAAAAAAGATCTTGCGAAAACAAGACTTCTTTGCGAGCGCTTGGGAACCTCCATTGAGACCGCTACACAAGAGACCGACTACTGGTCTCAACAACTACACAACACGTTCGATGGGGCACATTTTAAAAAAGCACACGAAACGCCCTTTGTACACTACTGGATTAAGAGTATGCCCCTACCTATCTGGTAAGGAGTATTTAAACCTACTAAAGCTCAGGATCAACGCACTACCAACGCGTGCCAGATTGGCCAGGGGACGCCCGGGCTACAACAAACGTTGTAGGCACGGGTGTCATGCGCCTGAGACGTTGGCTCATGTCGCTCAGATGTGCGATACAACACACAAACAAACCATAAAGAGACATGACGACGTCTGTGATCGCGTGGCGCGTCTTCTCCGCGAAAGGGGTCATGAAGGTGGTTCGTGAGCGAGTATTCCGTCGACCGGGCGCACCGGGTCTAAAGCCCGACCTCGTAATAACAACACCTACCGAGGTCTGGGTTTTAGATGCCAAGGTTTGCGGCCCGAACCGGGACCTGGCAAAAGCACGGCAAGACAAGATCGCCAAATATGACGTCGAGTTCCTAAGAGCGGCGCTCCCCGACCCGCAAAAACCTCGCAGATTCGGATCCATCACTATCTCTATGAGTGGTGTATGGGACTCCGAATCTGCGAGGACGCCCTTGGGGCTCGGCGTCACGAAGAGGAATCTTATGGATCTCACCGTTTTAACTTTGCCAGGAACCTTGAGGATATACCGCTCGCACCGGGTCCATAAGAGCGGGGGCTACCATCAAGCAAGGACACGGACAACTGACTCTTAACTTCACGTGACACCTTTTTACCACAATTTTTATTAAGGCGAGCACTGCCAAGTGTGCAAACGTATTGTAAATGATTAATAAATCATCACAATATTTTATATATATATATATATATATATATTTATATAATTATACGAATAACGGCTTTGTCTAGATACTACTAATTTAAGCCCCGAATCGTTAAATGCTTTAATACTGCTCTTGCTACGTAGTAAGATTTTTTAAATCTAAAATATAAGAATGTTGCTATGATAATGTACTAATTCGATGCGTTGTAACGCTTATAAGAGAGTCGCGCAAAATCATGTGTTTGTAAATATTTTAAAGCAAGGTGGCATACAATGAGATATTATAAGACATACTCTATAAAGGCACAATAATTGAGAGCCGCCTACTCTATACACACCCACGTGTTTATATATATGTATATATAGGAGTGATGTAATGGGTAAAAATTATGAGGTAATTTTGTACTCTCCATCGAAGGTTAGTATACCGAGATCTGATATTATTGTCCTAGAGATACATAATTCGATTGTCGTCCGAATAAACAGGGACAAACTCTCCTGACTACAGTAGGTTATACTGCAGTGTATGGTATCTAGTGATATATATATATATATATATATATATATATATACACACACAGGACAATAATAGAAGATCTCGGTATTTCGCCTTAGGTGGAAAACCTCCGATTTGTTTAATATTGATATTATTGTTCTGACCCTACTGCTCTATTCCTTTGACATACGAGGGTTTTTGTCGATTAGTATATTGTATACGCAGCATTTTGTGTATATCATACATACATACATATACATACACTTATATAGTATATAATCGACGCTGAGCGTACCGTCGCAACGCCGGGCATAATTATCGCTTGCTTGTTCATTCATTCATTCATTCGCTCATTCATTTATCGTCTAGCACTGAGCTTGACAAGACACGCCGCGACGAGTGAAAGGCGAAATTGGCGAGTGCCAGAACAGAATCTCTGTCAATGAATGAGGTAATGGCGGCAGTGATATAGAAGAAGGCGCAGTCGCACCGCCGCCCAGCCAGAAGTCGTCGAAGAAAAAGACGAGGCCAAGAGCGTAGCGGAGGAGACTGAACGGGAAGCCGAGAACGGCAGAGGCCGATCTCGTCGTGCGGGCGTGTGCTGCGAAAATTAATGAACAGAGGTCGAGGCCGACCTCGAGTCGAACGGGGGTGCGGCTCGCTCCCCAGACTGCCCTGCTCGCCTATGGACCGAGCTGTTCTCATGGGGGGCCGGGGGGCGGGGGGAGGAGGTAAAGGTCAGTGCATCATCGCGTCAACAGGCGCGGGAGATCTTCGACCGCGGTCCGCAAAAGGGACGCCCACGGACGACACACAAGCCAGGCCGACCCGATGTTGGCGGGCGAACATGGCTCCTACGTTCCGTCCGTTCAGCCAGCCAATGTCCAGCGTAGTTTCATGGCCCATCGCTCTTCTTCGTCTTCTTTATGGCTTCTGCCAGGGAGAAGAATCTCTTTTACTTTTGCCCCAATGAACCACAGCTTCAATCGTGTGTGGCAGATTCAGCAATCCCGTCGTCAATACCGATGCAACGTCGTTGTCGTCGTCATCATCCTCATCATTATCATGAGAATCATCATAATCGGAACCAATAACACTATTATTAATTAACTGCCGGCAAAACGCACCATGCCATCAGAACACGTTGATGTATGTACTGTGGAGTTGGCGCAACCAACTCAGTCCCAGGACCTTTTCCGCTTCTGCCGTTAGCAATGGCTATGGCTTGCTACGTAGACGCCTGTTACTTGTGACAGTTTGCAACGACATTCGGAGTCTTTAATTCGGAGTCTGAATATGTAATTATTGATTAATTTTCACATTAAGCTAGAAGCTAATATATATATATATATATATATATATACAAATAAAGCAATTTCTCTCCAGATGTCTGTGGGGCACACTTAGTGATGACTTTAAATGATGAATGCGTTTCAACTTTCAGTTTCGCAGCTTCACGGTAATGCACGATGGGGAATAGCTGTCAATGTTAGTAAGATTGGTAACTGGAAACACGAGCGACAGATACGGCAGAAAAAGGAAAGACGCTGTAGTGTGCGAAAAACTCCATGCAACACAACTGCTCTGAAATGCTTTGTGAAACAATTATTTTTTTGATCAAGCTGCCATAGGTACGAGCGCGACAGTTTTCTGTGTAGTAGGTGCACAGATATTCACCACGGATACTATTTACAATGAGCCATGCCGCGACATCGAGTATGATATGACGATCTGCGACTTTCTGTCTATTACGTAGAAACAGGTATTTGGTTGTAAAAAGAACAATCTTCATTGAGGGTACCACTTTGATAAAGCATGCCGCATCATCGGAAATAATATGATAATGTTTATCCAATAATATCTAATAATATACTACTATGCCTACAACGCAGTAAAACCTAAGATTCACGGGCCACCTTGGCCAACATACTATCTCATTACTTTAGAAAAAAAAGTCATCATGGCAGCTCTATGTTAAAAATCTGGAATAAGTTCGGTAGTAGGCAGACCACTGTAAAGCACGGCTGTTCTCAGCGCAAAGAAAAATGTCGGTTCTCGGGTTGTGGCATATGCATGCGTTTAGTCACGAAATCAACCAAAAACATTGCAAAGACTGCGACCTTCTGAAGCCGGCAAGTGTCCACATGCCAATTAAGTAACCGTACATAATAGTATCGTGCCGATAGCTCTTTGCCGAAAAACATAGCAAAAAAAGAATAGAGAGGGGGCATACGCGGCGCAATTGAATGATCCAAAACAATATCGGCGCTTACGTCCCGGCCGGTATTTTTTTTTCTCGGGACGCCTTCATTTGACTGCCATTTGACGACACCCAATAACGCCTGATTGAAACACGTACGATTGGGTAGCAAACAACAGTCCGGCTAAATTGATCGGTCAGCAGCAAGCACATCAGGCGATAATTCGACATTCACATGATTAAGTTATGATGGCTAGCGTGGCTTTTCGGCCGGACAACACGTGATAATTGATGGAGACGACCCGCGACGCTTGAGATCGTCGGACAGCTAACAGCAGACGGGGACAGTTCCGATTAGAAAGAGGAATACAATCGGTTCGGAGCTCCTCGCCGGGACAAACGAATGCCACAAGCGCACACAGCACAGCTCCGACATGGGGCGCAAGACCTCGCCAGAGCCACCTGGCCAGAGTCAATTAAATGCACATGGACCATGGTGCCTAATGGTGCGCGCCTAGCCGTTTAGCTGGAAACAAGACGACGACAGCAACCGCAACAGCACCATTTGTGTGCATAGCCTTGATTCTACGACCAACCAGTAGGATAACGCGATCTAGTGTTCTTTGCTTGCTACCAGCCACCAAAAGGGGGGCAAAACTATCGTGCCATTATTATCCATACACAGGAGGATGAGGGACTGAAAAGGAGGAGGAGGAGAAGGAGGAGTATGACGAGGGCAATTGGAGGAGTCGACGAGATCAGGACAGGAACCCCCCCCCCCCCCCCCTACTTGTTCAGGATTGCCAAAGCAGTCGATGACTACCACTATGGCAACTGCAACTGCTACAGCTTGGAGCTCGGGCTCGCAAGGCTGTCGCCATACGCCGGCGAAGCTGAAAGGAATGCGACAGGGGGCGACGGTGACGCCCGCCGCCACCCCATTGGGGCATAACTAGCGAGGACTTGGTGTGCCTCCGTCTGTTGGCTAGCAAAACGGCTACAGGACAGAACACTACAACAACAACAGCAGCAACCGCAACGACAACGACGATAAAGGCAAACCACGATACGATGATTGCCGTAAACCGTAGTGCTAATGAGTTTATTGAGTTTGCCCACAGGTTAGCGGCGTACGTTGATGAGGGGAATAGTCGTTGAAAGCATGCGGCCCGCCGGCCTGCCTGCACTGCACATCGGCCTCCGTCAGATGGCCGCCGGTTGTAGACACAGCGGCAGCATCGCTACCGCCCTTCTCGACGCCAACAGCAGAGGACCCCTTTCTTTAGCACACGACTTCTGAGCTTTACCGACCGCAGACCCCGATGCCGATGGAGCTGTGTGGACACATTGGCAACACACGGTCCAGTGGGTCGGGGGAAAACCGCCGCCCCGCTCAGTACACTTTGCTAGCGAGATTTTGCGCGATATTGCGCCGTTCCCGACGAGCCGTTGACTTGGCGCTGTCGCTACTTCGCAGAGCCTCGGACGCTCTTTCGTGCAGTCTCGTGCCGTCGCTGCGCTAGCGGTGGTCACAGTATGATGACTGATGGCCGTCCAGGGTTCATCACTCACTATGCCGACAACGGCTGGGAACGTTTAGGCGGAGAGGCACGCTTCATAGTACAAGTCATCTGGTCGTCCGGTTTATATATATATCATGTTTCTGCCTCTGTTTGTTTCTGGCATCACAAAGAGCTCACATGGTTGTTGTCGTACACAGAGCAAAGAAGTTCCGCTTTGCAAAAGGCCTGTCACATAAACGTTACCGCAGATTACTAATAAACAACCATCATTCCTTAAACCGATATTTCGAAACGAGTTCGTCTTACTCTACTGCCCCCCCCCCCCCAATTTCATGTGTCATCATAGTGCTGTGTTCTCTTTCTCACTTCGCTTTCTCCCTTAAAGAGATGCTACGAAAGGCCTGTAAGATTACTCTGAATGTATGTGCTCACAAAGAACAACATACACCCCATAAATATAAAGCTGAAAGAGAATCAATGTGTGCTATTTCCTCTAATAAGCGAATCAAACACAGGATAGACCTGCGCAGGGGTACAGGACCGAAACCCAAAAGGGTGGCTCGCTTTTAGAACAAGAATATGATTCGACACAGAGGTAATTAGCAATTTTCCTTTGTAGGACACCGCTAAGAGTAACCTTTGGACATTCACGAGAGTAAAGCACACTTGTAGAGGTGTAACTTAATTATAGACCTAATTGGAAAATTATATATATATATATATATATATGTGATCATACTTGGCGCAAACGCTGCAAAAATCGGTTATAACAACTCGCTTTCGGGATCATAGAAAGTTTGAGATCCCATACGTCACATTATTTTACAACATTGGTTACCAGGTGGGAGTGCTTCTTTGAGAAACGCGGTCGCGCCTTCGTATGGCAAAGCTAAACTATATATATATATATATATATATATATATATCGGTTAGGATAGAAAGCAACTGGAGTTCACTATTCTAAAATCAAACAAAAAATTTACGAGCTAACCGATTTTGTTCGTTCAAAAGGTACTCCTTGTTGTTAGACACGACCCTTTCCCATCTCTGGACTAGAAAATCGATTTTTAGATCAAATCAATCTTGTTTCTGCATCTCGAGGAATGTCTCCAAGTGTATTGGTCGTGATTTTTCTGGTGCAGTAAATTTCATTTGCTGCAAATCGTTTTGCAGACATCTGCACATGAGGCAAAAATTTAGTTAAACTAATCACAGTAGACGTTTGTGTCTATCATTTGGCTACTACGAAGAAGCTCGTGATCGATGCTATGCCCATCCCACCAAACACAGAGTAAGATCTAGCGCGAATAGGGTTAGTCTCTTTTAGGAAGACAGGCCTAGGACGCACCAGTGAGCGACCACTTTTACGTTTCTCATTGTCGTAAAAGAGCCATTTCTCGTCGCAAATAACAATTCGATTTAAGAACGGACAGTCGTTGCCTCTGGCAAGGCAAGAAGAGAATTTTGCTAGACACTCAATTTTCTTGCGCTTGTTTAAATAAAGTACCCATTGGTTCAACTTTAAAACGAAACCATCATCAGCAGGCCAAGGCAATGGTTGTGTGAGACACCCCGAAGTTCACGGCTAAATTATGCGTAGTCACTCGGCGGTTCTGTTCTACAGCGCCAGCGGTCTTCTTCGAACGTAATAGACTTTGCAGAACAGGGTTTATCCTAAAAGGCTTACGTTGCCGAAACAAAACCTGGTAAACCACTTGCTGCACAATGTCTATGACATACTGTTCTCGCCGACTACGCTCCAAATAGTTTGGACAGTTTTGCAGCAATAAGGCCGGTTTTGAACTAATGCAAACTTGTCGCCCGTAGAGCGAATTTTTTGCTGCCCATTTCAACTGAATTAATATGACAAAGACAACGCATATGATCACTTAAGATTCTACCGTTTTTTGTGCCCGCATATATATATATATATATATGTTTTGTAAGTAAAGCAGACTTCTCAGAGGCGTGACGAGCATTTCAAACCACACCTACAAATTCGATGTACTTACGCAATAATTCTATGGTGGCTGCCTTGAGAAACGTGCTCGATGGACCGAGCTGGGCACTGCCAATTTTGGGCGGTCTGACTAAGACTAGTTGTCTACTTGTCCACCCTGCAAAATAACATATGCATTCACGTGTAATCACCTTCGTACACCGAACGCGTTGTAGGTTAGTCACGCGCAAATTAATAATAGAATATCACGCAGTGATTTTTATACTGTTTAGCAGAACGCCGGTTACTTCCAACTACGAATTGACTAGTCTTCGATGTAAACACTATATGAACAACCAACAGGTGTTATCTCCAGTAAACGGCTCGCGTAGCATCGGTAACTTACATCGAATTCACTTTTAATCAATATAGTAACTAGATGCTGTACACATTTAGCTTCGTGTTTAGCCAAGTAGATTTTTTAGTAAGTTGCGAACTATATTACTTCGACGGCATGTAGCGAGTACTTATGATTTATTGTTGGCTTGGCATGTATACCTAAATACACATGTCATCCCTTTTATATCAGGGGCGCTTAGAGCGACCTATAGAACGTCCACGACAGACCAACATTGATGGCTCTTTTATGAACCATTTACAGATATAATAAATAAAATTATCTAGAGTAGTCGCACAAGAGTATATAATAACTTGCTAGTTCCGCAATCGTACAACGCTAAAAAAACAAGTTATTATATTAATAGCGCTACATTAGTTTAATATGTATTTACTGAATCAGTTAGAGTTCTGTTCCGAGATCGTACCGCAAATTTAGAAATGTATTTTATTTACACTTTCACACTTTGTGGTACTTCAATCAACGTATACCAAAGTACTTTTTCTCTAACTTGTGGCTAAAACACTCTAGTTAAGAATGTATTATCCTTCTTGATTGCATCTTTTTCTCTGGCGCAAAACGAGCTTAAAGTGACTGTTAATAACGTTCAAGCACTTATCGTCATGCTTTCACGTCACGAAACAAACCGAAACATTTTACGAAGACTGTTTTTTCAATTTTTTTCTAAATACATTCAATCGGCTTAGTATTCCATAGGATTTAAATCTCGGCTGCCGGATGCTTATCTCAAATCATGCTATATGCTTTGCCAGCCAGCCTGACACTAAACAGCTGATATGAGCTGGTGTGACGTCGTGCCTGAGACACGTATTGCAAGGTTTTAGACATAGAATTTATCCACGGTTCTACTACAATTAAGAACACATGCAAATAAACTCCCTGTATAATTGTTTGTTTTTTGTTTAGTTAAGGTTCCGTCACGTCTCCTTTACCAGACATCATAGTCAGACGTACACATAAGCTGGACATGTGATCTCTCTGGATTGCCATATATATATATATATATATATATATATACATATGACACGTCCTGCTGCCTTGTGCTTGAGGCAACCCAGAAGCATTCGACGTCAAGCCAAGTCTGTTCGCTTTATTGGATTCTGTCATGGATTTTTTTGGTATAAGACCTATACCTGAGGTACTCGTGAACAATTCGACCAATGGCGCAACTAGACATCGCAATGGCACATCAAATTTGAAGCTGAAAGCGCGCATCGAAGTGCAAGGATCGTCAAAAATGCACCATTGCTACTTGCGTCTAATTCGTTCTGTATTGTTCTCTGTGTTCGTAATTTCTTCGTTCTGCTTTAGGGAATCAGTTCTACTTCTTCTGTAGCCGCTAAATAGATTTGCCGCGAGATCTGTCGTAAACTGTCGTATTCGGCAAACGATGGAATCTCATAACTCTAATAAGGTCTAATTCGTCTGGGCGCGAGGAGCGGGAGTAATAGCAGATATTTGCTAAATTAACTTGAACGCAGTTGCCCGGTCGGCAATGCTTGGTGTTTGACTCTCATTAAATACCAGACAGAATACTGAATGATGCATACTGGATACGTTCAGAAGGCCCGCTAACGTTTGGCTCTGTTTAGCCGCCAGATGTAGACCACAATTATGTAAACCAGGCTTTGCTTTTGTTCAAACAGTGAAATAGAACCGGCAAGTTGTCAATAACCGCGTATCTTACTTGACTACTGACAACCTGCCGGTTTTATCGAACAATACTGAAACTGGAACAATTTCTGAGCAACTCTGAACCTGCACTGACAAACTGTATCGGTTACAGCAGTTCAGGGTAATAGCAGTCAGCATATTTTCAACGAACAAAATTAATAGAATGGAAAGCTCTGCCGCACAGGTTGTGGCTATTCAGAACAATGATCGCAAGCCAAGTGCAGTTACATCGTTGCAGTTGTCGGTAGAAAGACGGCAACGTAATTGTGTAGCCAGGAAGTGTACGTAGAACATATGCTTGTCTTCATATAGACTAGCACATACTCTCGTATGGACTGTATTTGACTGGTGAGCGTTTTTTCAGCTCGTACGGATTAAACGCATGATGCATTTGTTGTTGACACCTGTGACAGCAAAGACGTTCCCGCGGAGACGACATCGCCCGTAGGCGATGCTTAGCGCGGCTCTTATGTAGTGCCGTTTCATATATAGATAGATGAATGCAACTAGATACACTAAGATGATATACCTGGCTGCGGATATGAGTGATATATATATATATACATATATATATATATATATATATATATATATATATATATATATATATATATATACTTTTGAGGTCGTTATTTCACCAATAGAAACCCCACCACGATATTTCTGCAGTATCCGATCCGTCAAAACGGCTGTGTCGCTCGATTTTGTTTTTATATAAGAGCTCTCTATTCGTCAATTTGTCAAATATAACATACTAAATCATGTTTATCCTATCTGTGCGTTGTCGCTATATACTTTTTATCTCCAAGACCGGCCACTTTTACTTCTGTTTTCATAGTTTTCAATTTAGTAGAATAAACGTCATGTCAAATTACGTTCCGCCACAAATATGGTAATTTAACCTACGATTATAGGCGTATTTGAAATAGAATTTTCTACACATTTGTTTGATTCAAATAGGAAGTCATAAAAGCTAATCGAAAAGCGGCTGGTTCTGAATTTGAACCGACAGTTTTCCCAATGAAACGCAGTAGCCGCAGCTCATGTAATGCGTGTATGTTCATATGCAATATATTTACAAATAACTGCACGAAACGCAGTTGTGTTGTTGTTGTTGGTGTTGTTGTAATAAACTGATTTGTAAGCTTCCTGTAGAACGGAACGTGGGTTGGACTTTCTGGATAAGACGGCATAGGTCTATCTATTTGTACATATAGTCAGAGCCCTTCACCACCCGCCCCCCCGCCTCTACGCTACTCCGTGGCGAAAAACGTCTTCACTTTCGTTTGAACTTCAATGTGAAGCCACGAAATAGCGTGTGGGCGCGCGCGCCCCTGCGTGCGGGTATCAGCGGCTCTATTAGAGCTAGTTCGTCACTCGAGCTTGCGCACATTGTCGATAACCTCGCAACGACAGGGTTCTATCGGGAGCCATTAAAAGTTCGCCTGCCGTCTGTCTGTCCGACCGCCGGTCCATTCAAAAAACAATGGGCAAGAATAATAAAAGGAACGGCGGGGGCAGCAAGCCAGCCACGCTGGGCAAATCTTAGCGCAACGCGTCTCAAGCGCGTTTCGTTGCGGCAGCGGCAAATGATAGCAGCAACAGAAGCAGCCTCTCGTCGCCCCACCATGTGAAGCAACGCGACTGCAGTGCAAGAAGAGCAACGAGTGAAGACGAGGGAGACAAAGGCAAACGAGAAGGAGAAGAAGAAAAAGAAGATTAAGATTCAGAAGAAAAAGAAGAACGGAAAGCAAACGGGCCAAGCCAGGTGGTATACGGGCCCATGGGCGTTTTGGGCGCCACCGTTGCTTCACGAGTAGCAGGTTTGCATTCGCAGCGATGTTCGATGGGGCAGGCCCCGGTGCCGCCGACACTACCGATGTCGATGGGCTGGAAGAAAGAAGGTAATTGTTTCTTGTTAATTTTTAAACTTTTGCGTGTCTTTCTACGTAGTGTTCAGCGGTAGTTTTTCGTCGTCGTCTTCATCCTCGTAGTAACAGTGAAGGCAACAGCAGCAGCAGTAGTTAAAGTATCGGCAGTTGTAGTAGTAGCAGTAGTAGTAGTACCCGCTCAGCATTCGCTGCGCTAAAACGCTGCCTTCCTACGGGCGGGAGCTCTGGCCGCCAACCCATAGCCAGAATACCCTCCCTAACGGGCAATTCAGGACCGCCTTTGAAGCGCCCCTTCCGTGTCCCCTGCGGCTTCCGCGAAGGGGAGGCCGCGTGCGGCGAACAAGAACGCGTCGCCTGCGTCGCCTGTGAACGACCCCGCCGGGAACCGAGGATCGGCGACTGCCAAGCTTACCTACGAGCTACGACGAAGACAAGACGTCGGTCACAGTGGAGACGGCTCGAAAGTCATGAAGAAGAAACAGTGAGAAACCGACGAGCCAGTTATCTGCTAGCGGGTAGAAAAGAGTGGGTGGGTAAAAAAAGAGTGCAGGAAACGACAGGCCAGGTTTACTTGAGCTGGAGCAATACAACTCGTGTGTTGCTTTTTGTACGCACGCATTGCCGAGGCATCAGCAGCAGCCGCAGCAGCAGCCGCAGCAACAGCAACCGTGCCAGCAACCCTAGCGTGCCGGCGTGTATCGGTAGCAGCGATAGATTAACTTCAGAAAGGATAGGGAACAGAAACTAGGGCTGTTTATTTGTTTCCTTTTGCTTTGGGCATGGTGGTTAGCTTAGAGCTTCGAAGCTGCTATTGCCGTAACGTAGCGCCTGACGGGGGGCGTTCGTTTCAATCGTGCTGAAGGGTAACACCGAACTGCGAGCAAGGAACGACACAAAGCCAACGACGAACAGTCAGGCAAGCTAGAGCAGGCGAAAACGAGCCAACAGGTCGCTCTGAATCGGTAGGCAGCAGTGCGCCTCGTCGACAGGAGGCAAAAGAAGCCCTGCAAGGCCTTCGTTACAAGCGAGCTAACTGACTCCGACCACGGGCCTGACTGCCAAGATGCGGCTGGTGCGGCATGCCTCCTCCTCCGCCGCTGCTACACGGCAGGCCGAGTTTGAATTGGAATACACCGAGCCTGCGACCGTGGCGTCGTCATTCGCTATTTGTGGGGGGTGGGACGACGCCCAAACAGCGGAGAGAATAAAGTGGTCTGCCCTTCGGCTAGGAGAAGGGAATGTGGGTTCGTTCCACGCCCAGCCCTGCTTGATTGAGGCAAATTTCTGTCGTCGAAAGTCGTTGGTTGGGTCGCCGTGCGGCTGCGCGTGTATGTTGCTAGAGAAAAGCCGACCGGGAAAAACGCAGAGCGAGGAACCAGTGCCAAAGTCGCAGGGGGAGCTGGCTGGGGAGATAGGGGTTGAAAAATAGAAGTATTGCTCACTCAGAAGAACCCAGGAAAATGCCGGTCAGGATTCTTCTCGTTCATAGGGTTACTATAGTCAGAAGAAACGTGGAAGGCAAGGCGCTAGTGGCAGCCGCAGTGGTCAACTTACAGGTGTGCCCCGGGGGAGTCCAAAGTGAACACCGTCGATTTCCAGCTAGCATAGAATGATGTTGTTGGCGGGCGTCTGACTTTTCGCCGCCTGCTCCAGTGCTTGTTCAATCGCTGCGTCGTGCGACTTATTGCCAGGCAGTCAAATCTCGAGCTCTGTACTTTACAAACTGTTAGAAGAGAGAAAGCAACAGCTTCATCGGCCTTCCGCCGTTGAGTTGCTACTTTGCTCGCTGTTCTGCTGGTCAGTGGTCTCTTCAAAAATTGCTGCTCCCTTGCTTTGGCAAAAAAGTTTTCAACCCGCTTACGCGTTGACAGCGAACGCAACGGGCAGCGAAAGCGAATAGATGTAGGTTCGTGACCGGTGTACGGCCGTCGGACGTCTCCATCTGGCAACGGGCCGCCGCAAAGCTGGGGTGATGAGCGCCTATCTGCAACCTGACTTTAGCACCTAAAAAACGAAGCGTGGAAAACATCTAACTACGCAGGTGTTGACATGTTTTCGAAACTAACGACAACGAACAAACAACAGTAGTAGCGACAAGTTATCTTTCTGAAAAATGTTGTTGGAGAAAACTCAATCGTGTACTTTGAAGCTCTTAAATTACGATAAGGCACACACATTAATAGGGCTCCAGTTTAAGACATATATTTCTAGCGTAGCTTCGTACAACTCACTAACTAGAATAATGTACACTCATACCTATGTATGCACACAATTTACAATTGTGTAAATACATAGGTATATTTGAAAGTGTGCAAAGGAAATTCTTAAAAAGACTCCGCGGAAGATGCGACCTCAAACCGAGCGACGTTGTTTTACTGCCCTTAACGGACACAGTCAGGTATAATGACAAATGGGTTCTAGCACAACTTAGCCTTTTTGATCACTTTTCTGAAGTGCCGCCGAACAATCGCAGAAGTTAAATAATGTATGTGTCCAGATGCGTTCTAGGACGAGTGCAAGGTCTCTCCTGCGGCCAGCCTTTCCTCACTCTTTATTACGTGAATAAAGGAGTTTCGTTTATGTATGTACATATTTTAGGCCCGAACCGGGACCTGGCAAAAGCACGGCAAGACAAGATCGCCAAATATGACGTCGAGTTCCTAAAAGCGGCGTTCCCCGACCCGCAAAAACCTCGCAGATTCGGATCCATCACTATCTCTATGAGTGGTGTATGGGACTCCGAATCTGCGAGGACGCTCTTGGGGCTCGGCGTCACGAAGAGGAATCTTATGGATTCTCACCGTTTTAACTTTGCAAGGAACCTTGAGGATATACCGCTCGCACCGGGTCCATAAGAGCGGGGGCTACCATCAAGCAAGGACACGGACAACTGACTCTTAACTTCACGTGACAACTTTTTGCCACCATTTTTATTAAGGCGAGCACTGCCGAGTGTGCAACGTATTGTAAATGATTAATAAATCATCACAATATTCTATATATATATATATATATATAGATATATAGTATAGATATATATATATATAGATATATATATATATATATATATATATATATATATATATTAATATATATATATATAAATATATAATATATATATATATATATAAAGATGTATATATATATTATACTATATTATATTCTTAATATCTATCTCTTTACCTATAAGCTCTTTATTCTATCATAAATATTTGATCCAATAACAGCATTTGTTTTAGGTATGCTATGCGCTTACAATAGACGCGCTTATTCGTGAAGTAAACGTGTCGAAAAACAGCGATGCTGCAGGGTCCCGTACTATAGTCCGCGTATTTAAAACTAAAATTTACCTTTATACCACAATATCAAGGCGATAAGTCCCACCTTGTACCCAATGAAGCAATAACTGTACAGCGCTCGGGTAGCCGATGTCGATCCCGATGGTGGCGTGGTGCATTCGCGTGCGCCTCGCGCGATAGGAGGACACACGGGTTCGAGCCCCACCGTTGCACATTTGTATAAATGGGGTTGCCCGTCTTACGAAGCAATGCGAAAGCAGTCTCGTGGGCGTTCAATTTTGGCTGAGCGTCAGCCCGAAATAGTAGAGGAGCCCAAGCTTGGCTATTTTTAACGTTTCTCGAGCTCGTCAACTGAATATGAACTACTGGCCACTGAAATATTCATAGTATAACTGACCGGTAGCTTCTATGGAGGGCTGGCTCGGGCAGACGCGAGCTTTAACTAAGCGCTCGACGGCTAATTGATTCGTTTTGTGAAACGGTTTGCGAAATCGCCGACTTACTCTTATCCAATTACAGCAGCAGTCTCGTAGTGGTCTCGAAACAGTTGTTAGTGCGCGTACTGTGAGGCGACGACAGCATATCATGAATGTTAGGTGTTGACCAATAGCCGAACATTCTAATTACGGAGGCCGGGATGTCCCTTTACGACAACGATAGATGAAAAAGATAAGTGGTTGCGAGGACGATGGTAGTGGTTGCGCCTCATTCATGCATAGCGTCAAGCGCGTCAGTTACGGCGGCGGTTTAATTATGGTTGAATCAGGGTTTGGGTGTGTATGATAGCAGTGTCGGTTGGCGGCAATGGCGAAGCAAGCTAAATACATGGCGCCAAATAGAAGATGCCGCCACCCTACTAGCGAAGACGCGGAAGTCACTAAATGCGCGGGCAATCTGTGAGTATATGAAAAGGCTTGATAATAAATGAGTTAGTATTCGTTGGTGCGAGCCAGGCGGAGGACGTGTGCTGCTTGAGCGAGAGAATTGCCGAAATCGTAACGGTCGGTGGCCGTTCATGGGGGTGGACGGACACTACATAGTATTTGCCAACGACTTAGTCATCGTTAATCATACTGAGAAGTCCGTCAAAAGGCGGTCACCATATAGACCTATAGAGACTGTTATGTATTAAGCAACGACCATTATTTTGAAGACTACACTGATTGTTTGATTACCCTCTACATGGGTTAAGGTGACCAACAACCTAACGGAAGTATTGCAACTTATAATACGATTTTTAAATTCGCCAAGCACGAAACATATTTCCGGCCAAACAGGATGAGTGATCTATATCAAGTTATTTTAAGAGCGTTTGCGTTTAGCTCAATGAAATAAAGCTTGGTAGCCAGTTTCCAGTTCTGTAGGTCATATGTTTCTGCGTAGTTTGGATAGATAGCACAGACTTGCTGGCCTGCGAATCTGGAAGTCACTACCTATTACTGGTCGGCAAATACGTAGCGCATACGTGCCACAACAAAAGAAATGCACAAGAAGCCTGTCACAGGGCTTCGTTGTACGCAGCTGCTCACATAAAGCAGCGGAAGGATTTTCCCCACCGTTGACCTACTAGGACGTTATGTCGTGCCACTTTTATGGTCTCTTATGATTCTCGACTGCACTCTACGTTGTTGCTAGTGTAGCTCATATATATATATTATATATATATATTAATTATGTAAATGCATAACCTGATCTAAACCTAAGCTATCCGCCTACGCCGCCAGAGTCAGAAAATAAATCATAGAAGCCAACTAATTAATCGTTAGTTGACGTGCAGGCAGTTTTTTACTTATTTTTGGCAATTTACCTATATACCGACCCGGGTTCCATGTGCAGCACACTTCCCCCGTATACTAATAGTAGCCTTAACAGCCCTCGAATAGGCCACGACAAAATGACAATATGAATTCGTTGCCACTCAATCGATATCGTATGCCATGCCATGCCTCCCATGCCAACAAAAGTGACCTCGGGAAAGTTACTATTGGGAGTTTGTACCATCTAACCAACTTTCAAGTGGGCGCGTGAAGGTTCCCGCAGCCACGCAGAAATCGCGCGCCAGCAGACCACGCCGGAAAGAGAGTCGTAGTTACTCCCGCTTTTAGCCTTAAAAAAAAAACTGAAAAACAAAAAAAAACTTCATTCGCAATTACCCCTGCGCGTATAGAAATATAAACAAACCAAAAGCAGTCATAAAAGGCTTCCCTCGGTGAGGGCACTGTGGAAAGTTAGAAGCGTTACTGCATCAAGTTCTTAAATTCTTATCCGAGAGACTATGCCTAAAACAAATAGCATCTACAAGTGCCCAGACTCACTATACTGTAGATTATGATCTGTACATAGACCCAATTATAATGAAAATCAGGCTTGTGATAGAATGTATACAAGTATTTTAACGAGAAGACAGGAACACCAATTTCGAGTGTGCAGAGAATAATATTATATAGATGGAACAAGTAGGAGGCGGTCGGTGTGCAGCGTGTACTGTTTAAGATTGGTTCAAAGAAGTGGAAAAATCGAGGTTCGGCGATTTTGTGGTGCCGAAAATGGAGGTCAACAATTATGTATACAGTTTTGTGGTTAAAACTAATCATAAGTCTTAAAAGATGGAAATGTTGCGACCAGTTTTAGTAATCAAGCAATATCCCGAACTGTTCGTGGCACTGTGTATTCGTGGTACCGTCGATTTCGCGACGCCGTAAAGACCCCCAAAATGACCGATCCCCCTTCAGGAAGGCCGTCGAAGTCAATGACA
>QVRM01006404.1:0-55575 GCA_003439945.1 Dermanyssus gallinae
AAAGATCACAGCAACAGAAAATAGACAGTCTTTCAAAAGTTAGAGGGCTGGTGGCTTTGATGCTAACTGGAATTAAAAGTTTGCCCGCAACATAATTTGCTCAGGCAAGTCCCGTTAATATAATAGATGGCAAATGCATACCCTAGTCACAAGGGCTTATACGCTTGTAGACAACCAAAGCTTATCTCAAATTCTACTTTTTTGTGACAAAGGGAGAAAACATAAGGGCAGCAACTATTTACGTGCAAACAACTTCCTAGAAAAGCAAACAATTACATACAATGAAAATTCAATCCAACAAGTATTTCAGCTGCGCAAGTTGCGGGCTACGCGCCATAAAAATACATTATTGATTTGACCCTAGTTTACCATTTGTATTGAAGACACCGCGCAGAACTTCCTAGAGTTACTATCTGAGTTGTAAAGTATTTGGGAACATTTCTGAAGGTTTAATACAATTGTACATTTGCAGGTCCGGCTTTGTATGGAGATAATTATAAGATCTAAGGATCTAGCAGACAACTCATGTCACTTCAGACGGTCTAACTGTCGTATGAATTTGGATTGTACACGCTTAAACACACATTCCCTCCTGTGTGTTCTCAAACTCATCAATCAATAGCACGTTGAATTACTTGTCTTTTCTTACCGGCTCTAGCCAACCTATGTGACTTTTAAGTCGTCATCCAGTCGTTTGTGAAATATGGTATTTGGTAAAATGTCTTTTTAGGCCAGTACATCCAGGGCCTCCCAGAATTTGTCTAACACATTTTGGGGTTTAGTACGACTCGCTGAAAAAATATTTTTTTTCCAAAGGAAAAACGCATGAAATAACTTTTCGTTTAGTAAGAGAGGTTCTGAACTGGCCACTGATTTTGAACTTTCGTTTAGAAAGTCGTTTTTTGAACTGGCCACATATGATTACCACTGAACAAACATTTTAAAGACCGTCAAACAGTTGCCTACAAATTGCAGCCTCACTCTATATTATATTCCTCCAGGTTTGTATACAAGTTGTAAACTAGTTTAACCGAGCATTTCTATTTATTTGGCGGCCTTCTTGCGACGTTGACGATGAGCGCAAGAGCGCAAAGCGTATGAAGCCTCTATTCACGCAGGCAGATGAATTAGACGAAGACGTCTTCGTCGGATCAGGTGCCATATCCAGGAACCGGGCCAAGGACGAAATTCGGAGGGATTCCAACGTGACCAGAAGAATTCCGGGGATTCCAGCTTTCACCTGCCCCCCGGTGTAAGAAGCACGGTAGCATAGAGCTTTAGGATGTACGGAGAGATTTTCTGAGATCTCCAAACAAGTAGTAGAAGTAGTAGTAGCAGCGCGGGAATACGTTTGGAAAACAATTGGAAAGGTAGTGGTACAATACGCTGCGTCAGCTGGTCCAGAGTGTTGCGTCATTTCTCTAGTGGCCCCTTTTCCCGTAGAAAACGTAGTCGACCAACAGAATACCTTCTGCATCCCAGCAAACATCGCCAAAACCTTTCTGGTCAAAATAAGCTTATTTACCTTGGTTGGAGGAGGCCTTTTGCCGCTCTCGGTTTACACCCTTGTGGCATTTACTCGTTTTAGAGTGAAGTGGAAAATCTAGGTTTCATTGCGATTACAAACCGGCCCGAAAACGGTCTGCGTATTTTGTTAAAATCTCAGAGCGCTCTCCGACACTGGCACGCTTGCCAGTCTTTACTTTTTTTGTTTAGCTATGATAGCCACGTTGCTTTAGCTTTGTTTACACATAGCACCACAGTTTTGTCATCATAAACAGTGTTTGGCCGTCTAGAATGTGGTCACCTTCGATGCTTCTATTACCTCATTTAAACGAAGTAATCTACTTAGCGACGGTCATGTACTCCCTCCGTGCACAGCCTCCGTAATTTGCATCTAATTTGGCTTTACTTTCCGTTGCCCTTAGAGCTTTCGACGATAAAATATCTAATCACTACACAGTATTTGCGTTGCTCCATCGTCACTCGAAGGTCTGACATGTCACAGTTACGCGGCCCGCACCTAGCACAATTTGAAACTAATCCACAGGATATTTGTTTTCGTTACTTTCCGAAGACCGGTCCCCTCCGGCGCTGCAGTCGGCGAGAAGTTTTTAGCATCGTAAACAGGCGTCTCTACAAACCCGTTGAGCCATTTTGTATTTGTATTTAGAGTAGCTTTACTAACGCGTTTTCATCAGAGCATAACATTTTATCTAATAGCAGATTATTTATTTAGAATTGTATATTTACGAATCGCCCAGAAATCTATTCTACTTAAAACATTTTTAAATCGTACTTTTGACCCACCTATGACTCGGAATCACTGCACGCAATTTCCGCCTCTAACAGAATGTGGTGCTAAAAGTCCAGCATTTATATGTTTTTCATTTTGCAAGCAGAGTTAAGCTCTCAAACGCACGATTACTAATTGCCTAGAAAGCTCCCCGCAAGCCATATAGATGTCATCACAGCACCAGCTGTGCAAGCCTGAGCCTTGTTGCTAAAACGAGTAGGCTCATATGAGGGAACATTACGTATCACGGTCTGAGGGCCTCAACAGGCCAGAGTTCTGCTGTGCTGACTTGCAAATCTTATAAGGCTAACTCTGCGGTCCGAAAAATGTTTTTAGGCTTGCTCAAGAAGCTGCGCAATTCGGCTACCACGAGTATGTAATTAGGCTGCCGCATAATATATATATATATATATATATATATATATGCTTGTAAATATGTATGCAACCGAGTGACATATAAATATATATATATATATATATATATATCAGCCTGTTTAACGGGTCCGCAAAAGGGGAATGTGGCAAGCTGCCCTGAGTTCTGCATGGTCTGTGACAGGCCGGAGTAAGCTCCTAAGGCTTGTCACGTGACCGCGTCGTCATATGAAAGCTATAGACGCACAGCCTTGATCCCGGTTGCCTGTCGTCTAGCTTGACCGTTTCTTGACCGCCGCTTGTTATTGCCTATATGATGTTGAATGACCAGGCCCAACCTAAGCCGTCCCCACTTCAGCAAGATATGCGTATTACTCTGCAATCCTTTTCGAGATCGTTTGCGCCTTCGTCTTTGATAAGTCAAAAAAAATTGCCGGCTAGATGAAAACTAATACAATTATTGTGATCACACTGGTACGGTGTGAACGTCTCTTCTTAAAGCATCGCGTTTATATCATTGAGTGCCTTCAGATCTGCCCCCACCTGAATACTTATGTCTACCGTGTCCAACTTGAATGGAGCCTGTTTTGCTCTACCCTATTATAACGTGCGCTCCTACCAAACAGTAAAACCGCTTCATGACCCTAGCATTGGCTGCCTCTTGTTCATTCGAGACCTCTCCTGCCCGGCTCTCTCTGTACGAAAATCATCTTAACTGATCCGTGTCTATCATCGGGATGAGACATTCACACAAATATGACGTTCTCGGATAAGATAGAGAATATACCTCTCTCGCTCGTGATGTCAATGTTTATCGAAGAGGCCTTACACTCGAATTGAATCGAAATTTAACTACAAAAGGGCTCGGTGTGGTAAGGATCAGAGAGATCAGGCTGAGTACAGCCCGGTCTTTGAGAGTATTGTTCGGAGTGAGGGTGTTGCTCCCAGCACGCCGTCTCTATGCACGGAAAGGTCGCCGTTCCGCGGCGCCTTTGATTTAGACAGACATCTGCGGTCACAGAAGCGGTAGAGAGTCTCACCTGATACCGGGTTCTCAAGTTGGACTTTTGTGGCGATGATAACAATGCTCATCGTTGTATGACAGGAACGAAATGTGATATACGACATTTCGTGCGCGCGGCTATGCATTGGCGCCGCGGTAATATTGAAATGCAATTACACGTGGACGTCCTTTCCGGCAAAACGCGCATTGTAAGTGAGCCCTACGAAGTAAGCTTTGCCGTCACCTAGGCGGCTGCTACATGTGCACGGGTTTCTATGTGACTTTTCGTTAATTATTTGCTGGCATACCTAGGCATATATGTCGAAGCGCTGTGGTTGTCTATATACAGTATTTTTTTTAGCAGTTTATCTTCACGCACTTCGCTGGTAGGCAACGAGCTGTGCACTTTACCAAGTACATAATAAATACGTTTTTATAAATACGCTTGTTTCTACGTACGAGTATATAAACGTCTATCGTGATTGCATGGAGAGCTATGGATTGTAGGTAGTATAGTGCTTTTTATTACTCTCATAATCATACGATAAACTTTATAACATAACATGAAATAAAATTAACATTGCTATCACATTAAATATTGTGTGCTACAATTGTCGTGATTACATACGTATTGTTTTCAGTATAGGTACTCCTGAAAGAAGGACGTATTTAATCGTCAAATAGGCGAGTGCTATTTGAATTTGCATGTACTTATTTAGCCATCTTGTATGCTTGGATTATGTAACAGAAGAATGTAACTTAAATGTATAAACTAAGCCTCTTAGTCAGTACTCCGTGGTGTTTATTAATGTCACACGCAAATACAAGTAAAAATATATAATGCATATTAACTACTATTTGTCGCTACGTAAACTTACCAGATCCTCTGGCCAAACTAAAAACGCGATTAGGATCGTGACGCTAACGACAAACTTCTATGACCAATTCGACTCGCGCTAGTTAACGTCAACGCATCAAATTACATCATTCATAGTGACCCATTGAATATGAATGCTGTATGCAAATTTGTAACGATATAGCAACCCTAAGCATGACAAGAAACGTAAATCTAGATGAACAATGTCTTCCTGTAGCGGAAAGTGACTTTATTTCTTCGGGTAGAAGGTGTGAGTCGAGTCGTTCGTAAACTGATGGTCTAGCACCGCAAACTTGCAGGACAATGAAACGAAATGAATACCAAGCCAAATGTACGCAGATTATCATGTCAAGGTCAGGCGACAATGGAGTTAGACAACGCCAAAAATCCTCGTAGAGAGTATCTGGAACAAATCCATGGGTGGAAGTTGGTCCAACATCCTGCCACTCATTTCTCCATACCAATGATAAGCAGTGCGTTTACTCAAATTTGGAGTGAGGCCTCGCTCGGCTCAGCCCTCAACAGTAGTTGAGATGTAGATTAATAATTATACGACTAAGTTTATACACGTTTAAGTCATGATTGATAGATATATGCAATTTGCGTCAACATACCTAGTTTTGATTTACAAGTGCAGTTTTGCGCCTGCATGTATTTAATTCGCACTATTCTATTGACGTTAGGCATACGTTTACTTGTATTATTTAGGCTATACAAACGGTGACGTAATAAGTCATTATTTGCTTCTCATTTATCAATTTAAGGAAGTCAAGGACACTGCCTCGTCAGAATCACTTTAACTTTCCCGCGCCCTCCCCTAAGATCACATTAAAAACGCCTGATTTAGTCTATCCACCTAACATTATAAATAGTGTCCAACTGATAAACTTCTGCTTGCACGCTAGGCGCTTGCACATTAAAACCGTAGCAAAAATGCAGACGGGTCGCTTTTATTTCTGCAATACAGATCAAATGATTACTAATTTATTTTAATACCACCTCCGTTGAGTAGACTATATACATATACATTAGACACAACTATAATTGTGTCTAATGTGCATGTATAGTAGTTAACAATAATGGCCGGGTGGATGGATTTTTATCACTTGAAACTAGCGGCTGACAAGACGGAGGCGATACATCTAACAGGCAGAAAGAGGACGGCCGGCGTTAACCCCGTAATGCCGGGCCACCTAAAAGATTTCAGGACAAAAGGTAAAGTACCTTGGGGTCGTGATAGACACGGGACTGATCGAAAAGGCCCAAAGGATCTCCGTGAACCTGGCGCGAATTAGGCCTAGGGTCGGTGGCGTGGCTGAGGATAAGCCGAACGTATCGGAACTCTCCTGGCCTTAGCCAAGATGCTACCATGGGATCTTCTAGCGGCTGAATAAGTAAAATGTATCTAGTTGAAGACCTGGATCTCACCAGTACCAAGAGCGTGAGACCGACGATTTGTCTGAAATTGTCGGCGCACAAAACCAGGGAGGCATGCACAAGGAGCTGGGCTAAGGGTCTGATACTAGAAAAAAAGGCGTGGTACGACCGCCTTTGAGAGCAGCCGGGCTCTCGTGGTCTTGACGCACCCTCACAAGAAGGTTTAGAAGATGTCAGAATCCCCCTATCAGGTGAGCATGTGAGGTTATACACAGGCATAAAGCTGGAAAAAGGAGAACGGCCTAGACGCTACTCCTACGGCTTCAAAGTAATGCCAAAGTAACACCGAGCATGGGGGTGGGGAGAAATCCGGCTTTAGTGGGTTTGTGAGTCCCACACTAGCCACACAGGCTGCTAGTGACGCATGTGTGTCGTGCAATTTTAAAATATTTCAAAAAAATAAGAAAAAAAGGGCGCAACTAGTGCTTCTTTGGCTCGCTGGATCTTCTGCCGGATACAGATGAAATGCTGCTTCTGAGGTTAGTAAGGATCCTGTTTTTTTTTTACTTCGGTATGCTTTGTTAGTAAAGTGTATTCAGCTCTAAACTAAATCGTTCTAAATCGAATATTGTTTCTAATATGTAGGTATATAGTGGCATACCATAAGTATATATTATAGAGACCTACGGCTGTAAGCAGGTGCAGTTATGTACGTGTATCTAAATAAATACGACTATTTCGGCGGAATGCTTTGCCCTTGACTCGACTTGAATACTTTTATTGCTGATGTGACTTGCTTCACATCCACATTTCTATATAATGACACGGCTGCGTTTATGTACAGAACTACCACCCGAATTCAACAATGCAGTACGTTTTGTCGGCTGGTACAACCCTCTTTTCTAGTAGAGATTTATTTTATTGTATTCGACCATAGGAAGTAGTGGCAATGCACTGATTTGGCTTGTCAACGCAGCCGATTCATGATGCTTAGGATACTCTCTGAATTTCGTAGCACATAACTGCATGATGACGTCGAATACCGGAATCTCCACAGAAGCGGTTTGTATAGTCACGTATGTCAAAAAGTTTTGATGCAGAAGCTTTGGCCCTTTTTGCCTAAAGCGAATACACAGTTTTGCAAGAATACGCAGGCTTATTGAATCATCAATATAGTTAATCTTTTTTTTCAATGCGTCACGTTACCCTTACATTTTTCCAACGATCAACCAGCGTAGCGATCCCTCTATTGCCAAGCCTTATTTTCTGGAAACAAAGAAATGCTGTACCTAATTGTGGACATCTTTGCAGACTAGAATAAATGGTAGTTTGTATGGTAGTTGTTCAATAAGACTGGGCCCACTTCGCATAGTTCTTAAAGCTAACGTTGCTCACATGGCTCGCGCGTTGTTTTATGGAAAACGACTTCTTTCACGACGTTGTTGTAGACGCTGTTGTAGACGCGTTTGGGTCACTTTTTCTTGAACTCGTCGTAGACTAGTTGACCGTCGAGATCCGTGTTGATCATTTGGTTCCTTCTTAGAAGTTTCAAGCGAAGAACGTCTCTCATCTCTCTCTAGTAACACAGCATACCTTTATTTGCATCGAGGTGTCGTTCGGTTTGACTTTAGAGACTGGCTCCACCCCTAGAAGAATTAGATTTCCCGTAGAAGGCCCAAATCTCCCGCAGAAGACCCATTCTTCACCTCTCATTTTCAAACTGAGAAAATAAGTCATTAAGGAAGGAAGTGCAGGCGCGCATGCGCTCCGCTTTGTTAACACTGCTCAATTTGTAAGGAACCTACTGGCAAAGCTTAGAAGTTCTTCCAAGTTTTTATAGCGTCTGAATGGCCGCTTGGTAAGCTCCTTCTGCAAGTTCTCGGGTATTAACCGTTAAATTTAAGTTAGTTTGGTTTTGAACGCAGAGAGGCCACGCTGTTTTATAAAAATACAACAGTGTTGGAACCTTTTCGGGACTTGCACAGAAAACCCTCCGTATTTGCACTTTTGCATGCATTACGTCTCCGCCTTCTCAGAAAGGCACAAAATCGGAGCCTACCGGCTAGTGCGGTAATGACCGCTCTATTATAACCGTATTACTCTTTCCCAGACTGATGTTGTCTAGATAGCGCTGCAATCCTTAGAAACGAGTGGGCACCGAAACAGCAATAACTTAACTCAATAGTTTGACTTCATACATACTCGTATGCAATGAAGGTATACCAGAAACATAACCCAACAAATCTAAGTACGGTTTCTTTGAGGACCGTTTCCCATTTTTTGGTACAAACTCTAAGTTTCTGTTTTCTATAAATACCGATAGACATTGATACCGATAGACAGATGATTGTTTAATATAACGCGACTTTATGTTGTTTAAGTAGCTTGTTATTTAGTATGAGTCTCACAAATCTAATTTAGTTAAATTCTAGATTCTAATTTCTTTATGCGGTTACATGACTTGTTATCGGTTCCGTTATGTGTATAACTATTTTATTTGTTTAATAACTACTATGGCCGCTTAAGTCTTCTAGAAATACTGTTTGTGCTGTTTTTGTCATCAGAAACAGATCCTTTATTGCGAACAGTTGCCACGTTATCACATTTCCAATACATGATTATCTGGAGCAGGAGTGCTTCCTATTTTTGGCTGTATATTGTTATTTGCCTCTATAAATACAAACCAAAGTGAGTCTGGTTTATCAAGCTGCTGCTTTGGCCTTTTGTTGTCGGGCTTTCAAAGCTGAACTAACGAATTTAAGTTAGTTTTTGAAAGGGTAAAATACGTAAGCGGATCTTAGCGTAGATGTCCGAAGGTCACCAGCTGCTGCGGTCTGTCGTCAAGCTGCTTAATTTGGCAATGAGCGAGAACTGAAAAGAACTTTGCTACCTCAAAATTCAAAGTAGGCTATGTGTGTCATAGATCCAGTCCTGCTAATGTTCATAATAATTATTAACTACGTAATTATTTCTACTTACTTTTAATAAGCCGGGTTTAAAAGCATGTTTTTTTTATGAAGGTTTAAAAACACACTGCTTGTTAGACGACGCTTAAAATGTGGTGTTCCTAGGACATATTTTGGTGTGACTCAGTTTCAACATTCAACCTAAATGAGATATAACTAATAGACATTTCCTACTGTGCTGTTATCGTGATTTTGGTGGCTTCGTTCACTTTAAATTTCTGAATACAAATCAGTACGGTCCTTAGCGACCAATAGCGCCACAACGTTGAAGAAAACTGTAACCCGACGCACCCGCAATTCGTCAGCGGGTAGTGGATTGTCCTTTATTAGAAAAAAACATGTCTTTAGGCAAGTCTTTGTAGATCCCCAAGAAATGATCTCTGAGCCACAAACTCGCTAAGCAAATATTATATTGTAATTGAAAAAGCATATCTGTATACGTGGCATACAATAATGGTATGTAATGGATGCAACTACGCATACAAATAAGGCAATTTTATCGAAAAAACACGTATTGGAGACCCTTCCGAAAGAAGGCAAGTTTGTAGGTTATTTTTATATGCATGTGTAAGCATTATCAGGCTGGGTTCCAGCTCGAACTACTCTAGTAGGTAAATGCAAGCCGTATGGGTTTGAATAACAAAGTATTAAGTGCTAGGCCAATGTTTATTTTTCCACCATTTGAACAAATAACATATTGAGCTATCTTGTGGTAGTATGGATAATAGTTGTTGCAGTATATTATTATTCCAACAATAGACCGCAACTTAAGTTGATTTCGCGCAATAAATAACCAAGACAAGGCCTGAGAGTCGTGATAAATAACCAAGATAAAGTCAAGAAGTCTGTAACTGATGGATCCCCTAGCAGGATACCTAAAATAGAACTAGCTTTTTGTACAAGAATCCTAAGCAATATAGAACTTTGAAAATAAAATACTATGCTTTATACAAATATTTCTGAATTTTCGATTGTCCTGTAAGGGTTTGCGCTAATAAAACGCGCGGCATATTTGTTCGTGAACCATTGATAGTGGCGTATTTAATAGTACTCATCTTCAAAATTGGTATGGCTATTGCTTTCACGCATTCTACTTACCCTACGAAATATCATACGTACGTCAATTTATATTATGTAAATCGATAGAAAAGTATACTCAAAACATTGAGAAAGCTTGTTGACTAATCTGCCCCCAAACTGCTCGTCCAAGAAGCAGATATTTTTTCCTGTCATGTGGCAGGCTGAATTGCTACTTACTTTATTCATACGTATACAATGTAATCTGCTGCGTACTCACATTCTAGTTACGAGTAGAAAAATTTCATCGGACAGATGTCAACACGCATAAGCATATATGCAAACATTGCTACGTTGTACAAAAGTAGGGTATTACTTGACGTCGTCTTTTAATCTTTCGCTCTCCTCGCCTACTTAGCATGGGGTAGTATGATGCTATCCTGGCCTCATGCTTGTCTACCACCACGTCATGATATGTCTTATCTGTCTTCCTCCGCCCCTTGTCATTCCGACTGTGCAACACTGTGTCTAGCCTGCACGACAATACGACGAGACTTTGTTCTTGCCTTAGTTAACCCCTAGTCCGTACCTCTGAGCTGGAAACACCGAGTCTTTGGCGGGGTGGCTGCCTTTCCAAGCGGTTTGCCGGTTGTCGCTCGAAACTTCTTTCAGCTCCGGCGTCAGTTGCAGCGACATCAAATAACGCATAGCCCCCCTTGAAAGACTTGCTGGGCCTGCGGACTCATAGGGGTGCCTTTTATTACAAAAGAAAGGGCGGGGCATTGAAAAAGACAGGAAAAGTGGAAAAAGAGAAAGAATTGAACAGAGATATTCGCTGTTCTTCCGTCGCTGCCGCATAGCGGGTGAAAAACGCCGGCGGCAGTATTCGGCGAGCGCCTTGACGTTGCGCATTGCGCCGTGTTGCACTGTAACGACACCGAGGACGTAGGCAACAAAGTCTCACGATACCAAAGTCTTACCCAGTCAGCAGAACAGCCTGAGCAAAATCAGAGGTTATTAAGCTGTTTTGACTCCTCCAACCTATAGGGGACACTGGCGTAGGGCGTAAGTGGCATCGGATCAGCAAAGATCACCCGGCAAGGCGGGTTCCAGAGGAGGCCGACACATGCTGTATCAGAACAGAACCGGACATAACGCGACATAATCGTCGAGCATCGCCAGTTAAGCGTCATACTTTCTATAGGTCGGAGCGTTTCGGAACGTGTGACGAGCTTAGCCACCCGGTTCTCTGACAGACGGATTGGCTTTTGCCCACTAGGGGCCTGTCTGCTTTCTAGCATGCGCACATTGCACGATTAAGTCGTGTTTATTTCGCAGATTTCGCCGTCGTTACAGAAAGCTGTCTAGTCAACAAAAACTATTTATTCCACGGTACAGTACAATATGCATAATAGTGGCCCGATCAGGCGCCCCTGTGGGCGCCTGATCACTGTGCGCCCCTGTGGGCGCCTGATCACCTGTGGGCCACTATTATACATCGCTCACGGCTTTTGAGGTTTGATTGCAAGTTGCCATGTCCCGTGATATTCTGTGACATATAGATGCTTAGGTCCCCTCCCGGGGACCTAAGCATCTCTCAGCATCTCTCCTTGCTATCCATGCTTGTATGTTTGGCAGCAGTTTGTTTAGGCCCTTTCCAGCGGAACCAGAGGGAATGGCTGCCCACTCAGCTTGCCAGTCCTCTATAGAGGGGTTTCTATTTCTTTTTTGTCGCTCTCTGTGGGTGTGCCAATATCTCAAAGGCGCTGTCTCTCAAACCCCGTGAGTCCCGCGCTTGTACTGACCATTCTGTACCTTTATGTTGCCCCTAGGGCGGCGATCCGCTGCGCTCTGGTTTTTTTTTTTTTTTTACTTAAGGATTGCTCTGGGCAGCACGACAGCTCCGAAAAGCGCGATTGACTCCGCCACCGCCATTAGTAGTTTTCTTGTACGGGCCCGCGGTCTATGTATATTCGGAAGTATTCTGGCAATAGCGTTTTCCGCCTGGGGTGCTGTGTCCACAGCCTTTGTCAGTTCGTCATGGATGTCTCCAGCGCGACCCCAATGAAACGGGCTTCTCAAAACGTACCCAAAAGAAGATATCAAGATTTGCTGAAACACTTCTAATGTTCAGTAAATAAACTTTTAATATTGTACTGATTTTTTTCATTTATACCTATAAGAACATTAAATGCGTACTGTTGAGATGTAATGTTTTCTTCCATGTATGTGCTACCATCCTTGAAATGTGAGTTATATCAAATTGTGAGAATGTAAGTGCACGTCTAAGCGAAAAAGGAAGAGTTCTTAGACTTCACAATTTGTTTAATAGTCTGTCGTAGTGCTAAATTTGTCTCTTCAGAATCTCTCGGTTTTCATCTAAATCATAGGTTTAATTCCGTACTCCAGACAGTGATTTAAGTGTATAGCCTTTCTAGACACATAATTAATAAAGACTGAGCGGTTTTCAATGTTTGCTCGGGTTTGTTTCAGTTGGCATAGTTGCAGAGCGGTGCTATAAGATTGGTATCACTTGCTGTTAAAAACTTGATGTGTGATTGAAAACGACGCTAGCTAGAAATTAGCGACCTTGGTATGCTATTGTCACTAGAATAACTGAAATAAGCGATCTGTTGCTTACGTAAACCAATTGGACCGACTTAAACCGACTTTTCTGAAGTACCTGGGTGTCTGCACCAGTACCCTCAGTTGTCAAATATACCCATTATGCGACATACTTGTTCACCGAAAAACAGAAGAAACAGTTCGTATTACCGTCAGCTCCTGCACACGAAGAATTCATTAAGGCACATGAAGTCGATCTGAAGGTAGGGAGTTTTTCGGCACCTGGGTCATGACTCGTTATGAATGGAAGGCAGTGGCCGAACAAACCACTGTGCACGGTTATTATCACGTGCTCTGAAGAACTAAAGGATTCTATGACCAAAATGTTTAACATGTTTGCAAGTGTTGTGGCAATAAGTGTCCGCAATATCAAGGAAAAGATATCACGGAGAATAACATATTTGGCTAGGCTTGCATTAGAGCCATAAATTAGATAATTAATAAAAAAAAACATTTTGTACCTTATATTAAATTATTTATAATTAATACCGTATTTAGATTTATTTACAAATGTGCAAACGATAACTTACAAAAGATAATAATAAATTAAATACAATATTTAGTTATCATTGCACTTTGATAATCCTATCTTCAGCTGCTTCATTCTAACAACTCATGTGTATTTTCAGCATTATAAATATCTTGTTTTTTTTAAATTTGCATCTTGCTCTCCCATCTGGGAGCTCTATCTGATCAAATACTTAAAGTGCAAGGTGTCCAAGACACGTTCATAGAGCGCCTGCAGCTCATGTGTCTTTAAAGTGCGTTAGTTGATGTTGCTTCTAGTATAGGAGCCAGCGATCAGTCACTTCAAAAGCCGTGGCCCGTTGTGAGTTCGTAAACGGATTGTTGGTTCGGCGGATGGCCAAGTGGGCGCATGCAGCTTCAAATAGTACTTGCCTATTTGGCGATTAGTTAAGTTTCTCTTGCAGTGCACATATACTTAAAACAATACATATATGATCATATTTATTGTATTACACATCCTTGTATGTGAAAACATAAGTAATTTGATGTCTTAAAATTATGCAATATATCTTCAAAAGACGCCGCAAGTCACCAGGCATTAAGAGATAGCCCAGAAGTGTGCGACAGACAATTTAGTGTCTTTCTTTTGTATCGACGTGATCATACTTTGATAAATAACTAAGTGTAAAATAAGTCAGAATGAAGAATAGAGAAACCTAAGATTTTCGTTTAGAATTACGCTACGCGGGATACAAAATTGACAATTGATAGCAATCATGATACATATGATACATAAATAAATATAGAAAGGTAACCTTCACACTCGGTCCACGTCTGTATATTTTTGTTTAAGCCTAGGTTTTCCTTTTGGTAAAATACATACTGATACGCCGGTTGTATTGGTCTTCTTTTCCTTATAGGGCCTTGAAGAGAACGTAGGATTGCTATAGAGAAAGCGTCACTGCATATTCTACAGTGCATAAGGTGGTCGATATAACTGCTCGGGTCTGTCGCGGGTATATGAACTCATAAAAGGAAGATTTCCAGAGGCTTAGGAATATCAGCGACAAAGCGCCATGTAGCTTGTTGAGTAGCGAAGGTCCAGAAACACTAAAAAGCATATCCACTGTGCAGCCAATTGAAGAACGTAATCAAATATTTGTCTTATTTACAGACCTGCATTCTGTGTTACGTCGGCTAAAGGTGTATAGTTTAAACGTTTGCCTAAAATGGCTTATTTATTGTATAAATACAGTACGCACATAATGTATGAGTATTATGTATACGGATTAAGCGTATATCCCTTAGTGTAATCATGCGTTCATATAGCGCAGTTTATAGTGTGAACTGAAACCAGCGTCCTGCAAAGCTATTTATGGTCGGCTATAAAAGTGCGGCATAGCTTACTATGAGGCCGTGCCTATGTATGCGCCGTGATTGTATATATCAGATGTCATTAGCTGTTAGATGATTCAGTCGTCGTAAAACTATGTCGCCAGCTTTATATGTAAGCCTGTCAGCTTAAGCCGTTAGACGCTCGTGTCTTGCCGCTCAGCATTTTAATTCGTGTTCGTATTTCGATCATTCATAAATAATTCAACACAAAGGTGCAAAGTTCCAGCGTTTTCCGATGCTCGTCGAATTGTACCTGCGTTGTGTCCAAGGTTGCCAGGTTCAGTCAACCCTGTAGCGACCGTACAAATTCGACGTAGGCCAAGATCGGTGCAGATCTTCGTCATTGCCGTAGAAGTTCCCGGAATCATAGCGGATGTAAAGCTAATCAAGTGTACTCCTGCACACTTTACGTGCGTCATATCTGCTAGATCATCCGTAGGTTTTGTTTCCGTAGATCTGTCCTTGGTCTGTTTTCCACCACTTCGTCCACCCACATCAGACTTGATGGCGGTTGCATGTATGCTATGTACGCTAAGCCTAGGTAATCCTCCATCCAGGAGTTCTGGCATCTGGCTATCCTACATACATATTTTCAGCGAAGTTCTCTCTGTGCAAACGCAGATAATGACTCGTCTCTAACGTAATCCATCAATCTAATATCAATATCTGGCTATTTGTTTGTCTGCGTAGATCGTATTCTAGGAACTAGCGTACGCTGTTTTCGGTCCACAGGAAAACTAAACAAATTGGCCTTTGATAAACTGGCAAGGTTTAGTAGTAGTGGTAGTAGTAGTAGTAGGGAAATGAGAAGGTGACAGCAGCTTCTAGCCCTAACAAGGTTTCTTGGTATCATACTTGCTGAATTTAAGATTTAACTGTTGTCAAAGTGAAACTATCTCTGCCGCATGTTCTAGATTCTACCTTGACTGCTACGGGAGTTCTACCACTCAAATATGCGATAAAATTTGCGTGGCAAATGGACACAGAAGAGCCCAATTTATCACTATTTTGGTGCTCAGCGCAAGATCCCATGGGTAATTAAGTCACTTTCACATTAAAAACGAACAATGTCGTAATATGAATGGATGGATTTATTATTCGCTTGACATGTATACTTAAATACACATGTCATTTTTTTTATATAAGTGACGTTAGAGGTTAGAGCAGGAGCATAGGCGGACATGTTAAGATATCTAGGGTTTCTGCAACAGTCTATGTGGCAGCATGGTCGCTGCATCGGTCTCCGCGGCATGGTTTATTATCTATTCTTAGTGAGCATTGCTTACAGACAATTTGCTCAGCAACAGAGACATGGTATGATCTTCGATTCTTTCTCGTCTTATCAGATATGCGCTTATCGGTATACACACGCAATTTCTTCAAAGCCAGTTAAACTAAATGATGCAATACAATAAACGTGTTTTGTTTCCAAGTTAACCATCACATACTTGCACGATTTGCGACGTTTTTCAGATCGTTCTTGAAAAAATGTTAAAAGATACCGTTGGTATTGTTATGGTGGCAGTGGTAGTGGATACTGGATGTTGAGGTATCCTGTGACTAAAATTGTATCAGCCAGGTGGACTTATTGAAGTTCTGTTTCACTGATGCAATTTCGTATAGGTTATATTTACAGTAGCTGAGCACGGTCAATTTTTCAGTGCGGACCAGCTTTATTAGGTCAGCAAATTTTGTGGTCCATATTTTGATAATATAAGACAGCTTTGAGCTACAAACGCTGTTCTATGCAGCTGGACTGCAGAGGAGCGTCAGTTTTTTAGTGCTTATGACAATGAATGATGATTCCCTACGGCCGTTTGGTCTCAGACTGAGTACTAAATGCCTGCATTTGCTTGAAATTAATTGTTTGAGTATTTGTTATTTACAGAGATAAGTGTAAACAATGATTAATTACTTATAGCCTACTTACAGACCTAATGATTTTGATCGAGTCGTTCTCTGCATCTTCAATGCAAATACACCGATCGAGCTTTCAAAAAATGCATTGTGAAAATAAGACATATAATTTTATTTATTTTAATATTCTGAGGTAATCTCGATTTTGCAGCGTATTCGTTATCCAGGCTACTGGTCTGGACGGCTGGAGAGAAAAGAGTTAATGATAAGCCTCCAACTACTTGTGCAGGCAGAGCGCTTCCTCGGCTTCTTCGAGTTCTTCAACCAAACTGTTTTTAGGTTGCTAAGTGCATGAAGTTGCTGTTTTGCATACTAGAAAGTCTGTTTTGTGTTGGCAATGCCAAAACAACTGGATCACATAGGATTGGACGGTGTGGAAATTAAGTAATGCTCCAAAACGACTTTAAAACTGGTCACCTAACAGCAGAGCGTTTCAACGCACCACAAACTGGTCTGAATGGAATACAGAAAAGTCAACACGGAGTTTTCGAATCCTGTAGCTGTTGTGTCAACGCGTCGTCCGCACCGGCGTTTGAAGCAGATGATGCTCATCCGACTTTGGCAGCGCCTTTTTTTCGACGCTATGATATAATGCATGTTTAAGCAACAAACATACAATGTTTTGAATGTGTTAGTAATTACTTTAAAACTAAAATTCTTGTTATAAAATCTGCGGCTGTCAAAAAAATCTCATTTAGTCCTAACACATAAATAGCTGTCGAAAACTGCTGGCACTAAGTGATCCAATGCATTTTCGTCAGTTCGCATTTTGAGACAACTGGGTGAGTTTAGACCTTTAACTGAAAAGATAACAGGCAAAGTGTTCAAGAATTTTGTTGAGGCTGCCGGCGACCCGCGGGCTAGAGAGTTTTGCGATAGAGGTTCGGATCTCTAAGCATTCAGTGTGAAAATGTGGTTGCTAATTAGGGACCCTAGCTCATTGGTCTGTTCAATGGCTACCCAAAGTGTGGTTATACGTTAAAAAAGGGTATAATTGTTAGTGTCCTGTTAACAATTTAGCTGTGTTTATAAATGCATATGCACGTCAATGCAGAAACCGCAAGACATAGCTGGTCGGGCTGTGTGTGAGAACCTTTCTTGAAGAGAAGGATATAAGTTCCGATACAGTAATGGTAAGCAAATTGTATCTGAGCAGCGTTGCCATGGTAGCCCATCGCAATTACTGTTTAAGGTCGTCACGCAGCGACGGGTTCGATACATTTGTGCAGCTTTGAAAGACTACATTACCAAATTCTATTGCATTCATGTTTTACAAATGAACGACTAGGCCTACAAGCACCACTACTTCACGTGTGAATTCAAAGCAAGGTTCAAGTGTATAATTGTTGACGTTGCCGCACTACGTATATCATCATTCTTCTCAATCGCGAGACATGTATCATATCATTGAAGAACCATCTGTCCATACTTAAAACCTTACGTCGATACCATTGTATCTAACAGATTTTAGTTTCTCATCAATCGACTGGCTAACAGAACACGTTGTTATTCTCAGCTCACTACCCCTTTTTGTTTGTATTACAGACAACTTAATCGTAATGTAAAAAAGGGACTTATAATAAACAACGACTCCGTCTTTGAAGATCTTTCTGAGGCTATGTTATATGAATGTGCAACAAGTTACCAACTCTCATGACGTCAGCGTTTGCAATTCCTGTCCCAAGCGTTTTAGCTGCTAAGGTATAGTCGAACTACGGTATGCTAAAATATTTTCGAGCTTTTCCATCTGTGCCGCATGTACGTTTCTCTCGTCATTTGTATGTGTACTGCACTCATTAGTTTCCATACTCTAAACACTTTTATTATTATTATGAGGTGTGAACGTGTGTACTCCTTGTCTGCTCCTAGCTCCTAATTAATATTCCATGGAACCTACAACACAACCAGAGTTTTCTCGGCACACTGCAAGCGACAGCAGTTGCCGTAAAAACTCGCCTTTGCGCCGGTCGCCTGTGAGATATGTAATCCGCCTGCCCAGCTTACTGATGAATCTTTTAGTTGTCTTGCTTACCAGACCCATTGTGCTCGATAGATATTAGCACTACGATGTAGCCCGTCTTCAATTCCAGTTTTTACCATTTTCTGCGGGCTCGGTAACCCATCTCGCCATTATTATTATTATTACAATTGTGGGGTATGAACGTTTATGCCAGGTTTCTCCTGCTCCGGTCGCTTTCTATCAATTCATGGCGCCTATGATGGAAGCCACATTTCCTCTACAAACGGCCAAAGGCATCATCTGTCTCAAAAACATGGCCTCGCGTCGATCGCCCGTAACTTCTGCTATGCGTTTTCCGATATCTTTCGGGATTTTCGCTGTACCTGAGCTGATGGGGCCGAGCGTCTCTAATGTAATGGGTACAAAGTGGTAGCTTCTAGATTATTATTATTATTACGTGTACCCGCCTAGGCTCACCCCCACTCTCCAATTCATTGAGCCGATGTTATCGACGGCGTTTTCCCATGTTAGCACTAATGTTGATACCTAGGTCTTTGAAGAGGCTTGCGCTTGAAGAAGTCGTACTTGCGCTCTTGTTGATCAGGCCCGAGCATAACAAAAATAATAGTAGTAATATTAATAATAGTAGTAGTAGTAGTAATAATAATAATAATAATCGAATAGCAATAAATTGCATTAACTATTTCTCGCAATAAATTACAAATCCGAGGAAATGTGGACCCAGCTTATAATAAGGGCAATCAAATAAGAGGATTATTGTGAATGCTCCTTTTGGCCTCGGCTCGCTGCAGCTCGCATTTTCATTACAGGCAATTTCCGCGAAAAAACTCCGCTGAAATCGAACACAATATGGTGATTGTGACTACCTGCCAATCTGATATCTCGATCATTACGCGTGGCGTTTCGGCTAACGCTGTGGCAGCCGCCATCAAGTAAATTCTGCAGCTTGAAAAGGATGAAAGGCAATCGCTCAACGTTTTTACATGGCCGTTGTTCGAAGTATGCCTCTAGGGATTGTCACAATCAAAGATATGCTCTCTAGAATAACACATACAGGGTTCAGCCACGTAGAAAAATGCTTCTAGCAGTGGCGAATAGACAGCTAACGCTCGGTTGCTAAAAAGCTAAAGTCATGCTATGCGTATTTCATAATTACCTTTGGATCGAATCCTGCTCGTATAGAATTTTTTCTTTGATTACTAAGTCTAGTCGAGCAATTTTCTGATGTTAGACTAATCTGCTAAATAAAGACCAGATTGGTCAACTTAGGCACATTAATAATGGCTGAAAAGGTAAAAGATAACGTAATATCACATATAGGTCTCTTATCAGCCTGCATTGTAAAAAAGTGAGTTTATTAAGTCTCGAACCCCCTCCCTAACAAACTTTGAGGGAATTGCCTAAGTGTCTGTACCGAGAAAAATTCTATATGGCGGGGGGTGCACACGCTGGAGTTTTGGAACGATATAAAAACGTATACAAATTATTGGCGACTCATTGGGATATACGAGAACACTACAAGTGCTTTTGGCAAAAGAGATACCATTTTATGTATAGCTCTGTCCTTGGCTAAAAATATACACCCTCAGGCAATCATATTTCTTCATGTTCTAAAAGCATAGTCTTAGATTCTCAAAGCTTACAAATAATCTGCAAACGTCAATTTTTCAATGTTATGAGAAATTTAACGCCTATGATTAAACCTGATGAAAATACAAAACTCAACGGCAACATTATGAGAGTTACAAAATGAGTTGGATACTGGCCACGTTTGAACCAAGACACCTTCTGTTCCCAACAAGAGTGGGTGTCTATTTTGATACCTGCATTGCAGCTCACTTGAGTCATGTTGGGTGGTCATAGTCGTTTCTGAACAACTTGATGAGACTCACTTAGGATGTTACTGGAAACCGGTACAAGGCTCAGTTCCTTAGGCAAAGTATGTCACTAGCTGTGTGTAGGAGTAGAGTTGCAGCCATATTGAATTTTGTCAGAAGTTGGCCGTGGACATCCGCGGGCCGGTCGCGTCGACAGATGCCTAAGGCCGATCGGTTTACCGTGGACCTTATGAACTACCAATACATCGGCAGGTACGCGACCAGGATGGCCAACCGACCTTGGGCCCCCGCCGAGATCCGAGTACGTCCTGTAGATGTTCGTGACCAGCACCTCGCCTGGTCCTCTCCGTCGGTCGACTTGATGCGCTGATCCTGAATTTCTTGGCTTTCTTGGCTGCATGCTGGACAACCCCGTTGACGAGCTGATCCATTTCGGCCACCAAAAGGCCTGCTGCAGCCGCTGTTGCGTTCTGGGTATGTCCTATTGCGCGTGCCACGTAGTCGTTGTCGTCGGGAGCCAGTAGCAACGCCACCTGTCGGAGCGGTGGCGTTGGAGCTGGTGGTGAAGGCAACGCAAGCTCGACACGTATTTATCTGCTCATCTTTTTATCTGTTGTCTCGAGATGCGTCATCGGCAGATGATGACACGAGCTGTGTGTGGGACTAATGCTGCATTCATAGTGGCATCGTTGTACTTGGGTTAAGGTTTGAGCTTTTATGAAAGTGCGCCTTCACGTTTGATGTGTGTGTCCAAGGTCACAGCCTTACAATTGTGAAGCATTATGAAATGCAAATAAATTGTTACTAATGATAATGATAATATTAGAGATACAGAGAGAGGGGGGGGGGGAGCGAGAGAGAGGACGCACTATGCCTTACATCCGATAGAGACGAAGGACTTTCCTCGATCCTCGTCCAGACTCAATGAATCCATTGACTCTTCCTGACGGACATTAGCTACCCCCCGCGCTCCTCTTTTCGCCCTTCGCTCTCTCCGGCTTCGTGAAGTGTGATATCGCGCTCGTCCTCTATCGCCCTCCGTGCGGCCGTCGCCGCCGCCGGCACGCAACGTCTGAGTAAAAGCAATAGCGATAATGGCGCGCGTTCGAGACGGGTGGCCACTATGGCTACCCGTACCTGCCGACCTACCGAGCTCGCTGCGTATCTATTTGTCTATCTTTCTATCCGTCCATCTACCTATCTATTTATCCATCTGTCTGCACAGCCCCCTACCCCCCGCCCCCCGCCTCCTGTGCCCCCTGCTTCCTCACGACTGATCCCCGCCTTTCGCAGCCAGCCCTGACAGGAGCTGGTGGTGATCACCTAATGAAAATCATTGTCGGATTGTCTCGAGTGCTTTGTTGACTGACTCCGCCCGTCGTGCCCGGGCTCTTAACGTCCATTAGCAGTAGCATCTCTAGCAGGTTTGGTCTGCTGGTCGTTGGTCGTCGTAGCGGTAGCGAAATGCTGAATGTTGTAGTAGCCATAGTCAGCCGTAGAGCTGTCGAAACAAACAGTCTTAGTTTCAGTAGCCGCAGCAGCAGCACTGTAGCAGGACTACTGTTCTGTGCTGCTGGTGGTGGTGGTAATCAGTGCATCGTGCCTACTGTTGTATCTGTCGTATCCGCATCATCATTATCATCATCAGCATCATCATTATCTTTGTAGCCATCATCATCATCATCACCACTACCATTATCGCCGCCGCTGCCGCTGCCGCCACCACCACCACCATCATTATCATCATCATCATCATCATCATCACATCCTTCATCACCATCGTCGTCATCGTAGTCGTCAGCATCACCATCATCATTGAAGAGGTCGTTCGGTACGTCGGTCTCTTTATCAGGAGCCATTCGTTCATACGTGGCACGTATCCACACACACACACGCACGTATACAACCGCGCGCGCGTATAGACATGACCATGACAGCACTTCTTATATGATTATTATTATTAATATTATTATTATTATTATTATTACTCTTTTCTACTATGGACGCACAGCCAGACAGACTAGATAGTTAAAACAGAGTAAGAGAGATAAAGAGAGAACGCGAAAGATGGAGAGACTGCGAATAAGATGGTGTCGGGACACGTCGACAGGCGGGCAAGGCCGGTTCACCGTGGTGCTTATAGACTAGTAGTACGTACTCCACAGAAGAGAGACAGAGGGTAGTATATATATATATATATATAGAGAGAGAGAGAGAGAGAGTATAGTCTCCTTAAGGGTGAGACAGTGAGTGATTAAACCACCCACAGACTATCTGATGAGTAAGCAGCAAACTTATATACTCCACTGCCAACGCTGCTTCAGCTTTTTGGCAGCTACTACTACTGCTACTACGGGGTGATTAGTAAATGGCGTCGGTCATATGCAAATCTAGGCTGCAATTTCTATGTATGTGTGTATATATATATATATATACGTTGTCCTAAAAGTTCAACGTCTGACGCACCAATTAACACTACACGCACAATTTATATATATATATATAAATATTTCAACAGACCTTACTCATCTGTCAAATATAATTTGCTCAGGTGAGGACCACACTATCGCCTTAAACGACTTTCTAAACAAACATTTTACACACACTGTCCGACGTCGTGCCTTTAGAGAAACTCCTTCTACTGAAGCGCGAGTATCTAAAAGGCAACAGCGACGTCAAGACTACGCAACCACTTAAAAACTTTTTAGCCAAAACCGATCCAAACGGCAAACACACCATACACAACATGCAGGCCACCAAAGTTATAGAACACTGGGCCAACACGATGACACAACCACCCCCTGAAACACTCCCTTGCCCCGAATACACTCCCAACTCTGATATCTTTGAGGTTTCCCTTCCTATCTCCCTAAAGGAAACCCACGTAGCTCTCCGCGGACCTTCTAAAGCACTAGGCTTGGACGGGATTTGTCTTTCGTCCCTCCGTAAACTCCCGTTAGAAGTAGTCTGTTGTATTCTTGACATACTATTAATTAGCGATATTGCCTCAGCCCATGAAACTGCTCGCTTAGCGTTCATCCCTAAAATTAACAATGCCACATCCCCAAGCGAGCTGCGACCCCTATCTATTAGTTCATACTTACAACAAACGCTTAACAAAATTCTCTCTAGACGCCTTCAGAACTCTATTAAGCTTCTCCCAATCCAGCGATCGTTTCTCCCCTATAATGGTACCTTCGAGAATCTTGCGGTTCTGGATGGTATCCTTAACGATGCCAAGTCTGCAGGACGTGAGCTCCGACTCGCCGCAATCGACCTCCGTAAGGCGTTCGACATGGTGAGTCATGACTCCGTCCTGTAGTCACTCCGGACTCGCGGATACCCGGAGGTATTCACTAATTATATCGAACGCTTGTACCTCTCATCTAAAACTCTCATATAATTTGTACAAGAATGTCGCACATTTCGGCCAACTAGGGGTGTTAGGCAGGGAGATCCTCTGTCCTCCCTTTTATTTAATCTAGTTCTCGACGACATTCTTTCAAAATTAGACAAAACTAATATCGGGTACCAACTTACTGATGACTTCCGCCTTCTGGGTTTAGCCTTTGCGGATGATCTCATCCTCCTAGCCTCCACGAAATCCACTCTCCAACGGCTCCTTAATATTGCGGACCCACTTTTGAAATCCCGAGGCCTTGAAATTAATACAAATAAAAGCTTTACTATCTCCCACATATTTAATAGGAAGGAAGGTAAAGGTTTTATCAATACCGTACCAGAATTTAACGTTGGAGATCGGCAATTGCCAGCTAAAGGTATGAGCGATCGATGGAGATATCTTGGAGTCGACTTTGACAGCAATGGCAGAGTTGACTCCACCAAGGATATACTCCTTAATTTACTCAACAGACTTACGATAGCTCCCCTTAAACCCCACCAAAGACTCATATTTTTGAAAGACTTTCTCATTCCCCGTCTCCTATATAAACTGGTCTCCGGTTCCAGACCATCTTACGCACTCCTTAGCGACCTAGATAAAGAGATCAGAAAGGTTGTTAAGTCGAAATGGCTTAAGCTCGAAAACTCGGTGCCGAACGCCTACCTGTACACGCACACAGCACACGGCGGTCTGGACATCCCCTGCCTCTAAACATTCATTCCCAGACTCCGCCTCTCCCGCCTGACAGCACTACAACACTCCACGCACCTTGGGGTCCAATGGATGCTAACCACCGAGCACTTTAAAAAATATCTTGCGAAAACAAGACTTCTTTGCGAGCGCTTGGGAACCTCCATTGAGACCGCTACACAAGAGACCGATTACTGGTCTCAACAACTACACAACACGTTCGATGGGGCACATTTCAAAAAAGCACACGAAACGCCCTTTGTACATTACTGGATTAAGGGTATGCCCTACCTATCTGGTAAGGAGTATTTAAACCTACTAAAGCTCAGGATCAACGCACTACCAACGCGTGCCAGATTGGCCAGGGGACGCCCGGGCTACAACAAACGTTGTAGGCACAGGTGTCATGCGCCTGAGACGTTGGCGCATGTCGCTCAGATGCGCGATACAACACACAAACAAACCATAAAGAGACATGACGACGTCTGTGATCGCGCGGCGCGTCTTCTCCGCGAAAGGGGTCATAAGGTGGTTCGTGAGCGAGTATTCCGTCGACCGGGCGCACCGGGTCTAAAGCCCGACCTCGTGTCTACCCTAAACACCTACCGAGGTCTGGGTTTTAGATGCCGAGGTTTGCGGCCCGAACCGGGACCTGGCAAAAGCACGGCAGGACAAGATCACCAAATATGACGTCGAGTTCCTAAAAGCGGCGCTCCCCGACCCGCAAAAATCTCGCAGATTCGGATCCATCACTACCTTTATGAGTGGTGTATGGGACTCCGAACCTGCGAAGACGCTCTTGGGGCTCGGCGTTACGAAGAGGAATCTTATGGATCTCACCGTTTTAATTTTGCAAGGAAACTTGAAGATATACCGCTCGCACCGGGTCCATAAGAGCGGGGGCTACCATCAAGCAAGGACACGGACAACTGACTCTTAACTTCACGTGACACTTTTTTACCACCATTTGTATTAAGGCGAGCACTGCCGAGTGTGCAAACGTATTGTAAATGATTAATAAATCATCACAATATTTTTTATAGAGAAAGGAGGAGGAAGGACCTCCGAGAAATACTGTTTTCTTAGCGATACACGCACGTCCGGACTTTTGCGCTAAAACAGTGCCTCGTAAAACTGTCTTAACAAATGACCACAAAATCAACACAACTTTACAAATATTATTTTTGGTACTAACACACCCCGCGAATTTAGTTTCGGTTGTATACGTCAGTATTTAATATAACCCTCCTGGAATAAGCCACAGCTTGAATCTGCTGAATAAGGCCTCGTACAAGTCACGAACAACCTATTGTGATTTCTGATCCCACTCTCTCATAAAGTTTGTTACAGGGCTTTGACGTAACTGCACCTAAGAGTGCAAACATGAACGTCACGAAGCCCGCGCAGGGAGCAATCAGGCGGCATAGATCCTGCGAGTACGGTAGCCATTCTTCAGATGTGATACACTACGCGCAAACCCCGAGTCAAGCTTACATAAGTTTGCTCAGCTGCACGAGGAGGCGTCGAAGCCTGTTAAAACGTAAATCTTTAGTCAGTGAAATGATCTCTGGTTTGCGACATTAATTGATCTCATAAAACGAGCTCGCAAAACCTTGCCCCACCAATTGTGGACTCCATGAGAGATGAAAACGGGCGATGTGCGCATTTTTCTCATCTCACATTGGTATTTCTAAATACTTTTTATTAGTCACCAGCAGCCTTTGGAGCGCCTTGCTTCAAATTCCTCTTCACCCGGGTTATTTTTTTTCTGATATTTGCTCGGCTAATTGTAGTGGGGGGGGATTGGTCCGCCGTTCTGCCGCATAGCCAACGTCTATGTCCTTGTTTTGCTTTACACTGCGTAGCACACCATTTTTGTAGGCTTTACGGTGCTGTAGCTCAAACAGAATTCAATTTCCATAGTCTTTGAGATAGCATCTAGTCTGGTTCACCCTGTATTAATATCTATGTAAAAAAAAACCTCTAAAAATGTAGAGGCTAATTTAGGGGATCGTAGAATTCATTAGGCAATTTTCAATAAAATGGGAGACAGGTAGATTTTGTTTCGGAATTACAGTGGAGCTACAAGTTAATAATTAACCGATGAGACTGGCCGGGCATGGCGTTTTCAAATACTCAATTGTAAGAGAGTTATTTCTTCGAGCCAGACTATCGATTCGCATGGCAAAGAATTCTGGTTTCTCCATCCCGAGAAATGTATTCACTGCTTCTGGTGAAGTAGATTTACTTTTCTGTAGATAGTTCTGCAGAACTCAGAATAGGTGGTATGTGACAGTGCAATGTCTAGTAAACACGCTGGATACAGCAAACAATCCCATTCAAAGCATGCTTGCGGAGGTTGGTTAAACTCACATGCAGCCTCGCGTTGTTCTAGTGGACGACAATATATTTTCTACTCATAGGACCGTGTTTCTTTCTTTGAAGGGCGGCAAAAACTCTGTCGAGCTGATCGCAGTAGGCACCCGTATCTATCGTTTGGCTGAAGCGGAAGAAGCACTATGGACCTCCTGTTTCATAACTCTCAACATCCTACGGAATCTCAGGGATGCGAGGTTCTTAGTATTCCAGGAATTTAAAGCACTTGCCGGTGCTGGCGTCTCTGTGTGTACCTGGTTAGGGTTGTCCCCCGTGGGCAGCCGACACCTTATTTGTATGGGTTGCTACCTAGTCTATGCAAAAGACACCGGATTCCGTGGACAGAAGGCGCTGTTATCGCTGTAGCTAGCAGCCGATAGCGGCAATGACGCAGTTCCTGTTGTTGGAGTGTCTGGCTCATTGTTACACGAGCAAAGCTTCAGCTACGTATTTCCTACGAAATTGCCGGGAGCGTTTACTATGTCGAACTTTGTACCAACATTCACCAATTTGCAAACTCTCATTTTCTGTTATTATTTGAGGAAAATATGCGACTAAAGCACATGAAATGCTTGTCGAAACTTACGGCAAGATTGATCTCCGCAGATTAGTGATTTATGTGGTTTAAACAGTTAACAGTGGCTATTTCGAACTGAACGATGAAGCACGCGGAAAACCGCCAACAAGTTTGAGGAAACCGAATTACAAGCTTTGTTGGACGTAGACGACACAAATTGCACGAAGAACTTGTTGCTCAACGAAAAGTGTGCCAAGCAACCGTTTGTAGACCCTTGAAGTCCATGTGGGGAAAAAACTGAAACTCTCAAAGTGGATCCCACATAAACTGAATGAAAAACGGCAACAGAACCGACAAACTACTTGTGAGATTATGTTCGCCAGTTTCGAACAAACGTCACTGTTGCATCGGATCGCAACCGGAGAAAAAGTGGATTTTTTCTCGACAATCCCAAGCGCCAAAACTATGGTTAGATCCTGGCGCAACATCGTCCTAGATGTAAGGCCAAATCGTTTCAAAAAAAGACAATGCTCTGGGGGATCAAAAAGGTGTTGTCTATTATGAGTTGCTAACACCTGGTAAAACCGTCAATGCTGGTCGCTACAGTCAACAAATAATCGATTCGAACCAGGCATTGTGCGAAAAACGATCAGAATACAAAAGATGGCACAAAAAAATGGTTTTGCTCCACGACAACCACACAAAGCACAGTCGGTGAAAAACTTTTAAATCATTTTAGTAGGAAACTCTTTTCCACCCCGCTAACTTTTCATACTTGGCTCCATCCGATTACCATTTCTTCGCATCGCTAGGTCACGCTCTGGCTAAGCAGAAGTTTTCTTTGTTCATAACGGTCCGAAAATGGCTAAGTGATTGGTTTGCCTCTAATGATACGGACTTCTTCTGGCGAGCAATCCACAAGTTTCCCAAAATATGGGCACGAAAGTGTATAGCTAGCGAGGGCCGTTATATTAAATAAAATATCTTCACTCTTTACAGAATGAAGAACAGCAGACGCCCGTATCTATCGTTGAGATGAGAGAGAATGGGAGGCATTGGTTGTTGCATAAAAAAATCCAGTTTCGTATGTATAGACTGCGTATATTGAATCGCGAATTAGGGTTTCTAAGATTAGCTCGTGACGTTGAACAAAGCATTTACGCTTTGAAAGCTTACCGTCAAGAATGCTGTAGTTACAAATATGTACAGACAAAGACGGGCGCGACCCTGGTTTACACAGGCCTGCTAACTAAAACGCGGAGAAGTCTTGCGGCTTCTGCGTCGAGCACGGGATATACAGACGGGATGATCCCCAGATATTTGTTGATCGTAGGCCGCTCTATAGGCCGACATAGAGCAACCTGCAAAAAACTGCTTATGGGAATAAGCGTCGGTATGATCAGAAGGGGAGGATAGTATACTTGAGAGAGCAGAGCGCAACCCCCTCTTTACAATGTTCGCCGAGAGATAAAAGCATGCACAGCATGATCAGTTATGGCAGCAGTTTACCGCCCTTCTGCTTGTTGCAAACTTTTGCGGGCTGACCCTCAGACAACATTTAACGTTAACAGGCTTGCTTTTGCATTGCTGTGTACGATGTACCCAATAAATACAAATGTGCAAAGGTAGCGAGCGAACTCACGCACCTATGTGCTTTTTCCGGTCGCGAGGCGTACGCAAATGCAGCACGCCACCTGGCTCGATTCTGCTCGATGCAAACGCCCCCACACCAGACCTGCTTATTGAGCAACCGCTTACTCTGAAGCAATACCACATAAATTCGCCCTTTTCCGATGGAAGAGGAGGTACAGATTTTGCGCGGGCCACGCAGAAATAAATGTGTACATCGCCAGGAAGTTTTGGTATTGAATGGCATGCACGTGTACACAAGGTATATTGTGCATGGCTAATCATTGGTATGTTCAATCACTTGGTATGTTCTACCCAATAAATTACACCAAGTTAACGATCGATGTCGTTGCCGGCTCTGCCCACAGACCACGCAATGAGATGCCAGACGCATCGCCGGTCTCTGCACTTTTCAATGGGATGGTCGTTGAAATGTTTAAATAGAATGTACTGACGATTATATTTATAATTATGTGCTATCTTGAAGTGCAAACTTCGAGAAAACTTGAAAACGAAATATTCAGAATCAGTGATATGTCTGAGATTTACAAGAACTGCTTATCTCCAATCTTCTACTTGTCCTGTAGCGATTGTGCTGATCTTGTTCACATATACTGGGCGTCTTCCAAAGGGCTCCAGCAGCGGCGAAGATTGTGCCAACTCTATTCTATATGAATTAACGGGTATTTCAAAAATGGGACTTATTAGGAATGCTCTTTTCCTGAAATGTTCACCAACAGGTGAGCTTCTCTTCAGAAATGTATAAAATATTTGTCTCTCATATCAAACGTTCAGAAAATAAATAAGAGCACGGTAAAGACCAGCTGTTTACTGTGCCAGGCCAAACATGAAAAATTCCTGGCGCACAGGCACGTAGGTATTGCGAGTGTTCTCACTGGTCTACCAAGAAGAATTGAGCGCATTAAACGGCCCTTTGGCAGACATGGCGTCATTTGTACAGAGTATAAGCATAAGGGTCCCCGCATGTCTTAGTGTATGCGGAAGGTCACCGCAGTCAAGACGTTGTTGCTAATTAGTAGGCAGCAGACATTTGCTGAAATCGGTGCTAATGTAGATACTTGTCGGCTAGTATATTATGCGCAACACAGTGACATACATCAACATTTCCTCGCATTGTCATAATGCTTGGAAAAAGGTTATCTCTTGTAATAATGAGTTTTGCCATCTTTTGCGTTTTTATGCTACAATTGTCTGCTATCGTACATGTGGTCATGAAATAATATATTCACGCTCAAACGGTGACGATAAGGTATGTGTCTACCCGGAAAACGCTGTTCGTGCACCCGGCACATGCGCCAACGTTAGTTTGCTAAAAAAAGTTCCAATAAGCACTTTAGTGGAATTTTTGGTCTTTGTCATTCGCCTGAAATGTAAATGTTATATCGTCGTGATCACTAGTTTACATCACAGCATCGATTTTTCCAAGCTCTTTTCCATGCAGCTCAACCTAACACGACCGCTAGCAACGCTGGGTGACCTTATTTGAATACGCCGATATGTTCAGTTTCTCTAATAAAAAAATCATGATCTTGCTATAGTGGATAATGAAGAGTATATATATATATATATATATATAATTCATTCATTTATTCAATGTAATAAATAGTTTACGGTGAGAACATGACATTTGGGTTCCTGTGAACGTGTGCACTCTTACGAGGGGACCAGTCTAGGGACCAGCCATTTCATCTCCGCAACCTAGAAGTGGTCACTTCTGGACCTTCAGTGCCAAATTGCAAGTGGACGGGCCCGGCTCGTCAAGTGTCTCGAAGGCAAGTGGGTAAAACCCGTACGAGTATTCGACGTTCTGGTACTTTCTAACCTTGTCTGGCTTAGCGAGAGCCGGGCCAGCACTGACCGATAAAGAGGCTAATGAGTCAGTAACTGTCGCGCCCCAAACGAACATGCATCCGCTCTCGAACGAGGTTAAGATCAGGCCGACAAGTCTCTTTTCGCCCTCCCTGTCTAGTCCGACGGGTTCAGGTCACAGTAGACCACTGGATCGTAGAGCTCTGCTGACGGTTTCTTTCAAGGCTTTGCTCGCCTACCTGCGCTGACGATACAGGACAGCCCGTGGGGTCCGTCTTATCAGACGACGTCTCGAGTCGAAGTCGACCGCGCTCTTCACCGATCCGTCATCTAACAGAGTTCCGATCCAGGCTAGCACGTTCCGCTTTTCAATGCCTAGGATAGTCTCCACTGGTGAGCATTTTGAATATCTTTTAATGGTTCTTTAGAAGTATGCATACCTTCTGCGGGGGGGGGGGGGGGCATCTTGGCTTTGTGCTTTTCTTGTCTGTATGAGCTCGGCCATGATTCGGATTCCTTAAAATGAGGTTAACTTAGAGATAGAGACTGAAGTTTTCTCAAGGAGCACAGGACCCCGTCCGGGGTCTATGTGGGGAGAGCGTAGTAGGTCGGGCTATTTCTGCTGGTAGTGGCGTGAGTGCTTGGCGCATTTGGTTATGCACGATTTTGTATCGTTTGCTCTAAATATGTTTTTCGACCTCCTCGCATACAAATTTCAATGATTTATTTTGCCATTATGAATTGTCCTACGATAGAGCTCTTTATGCTTCTCTTAGATAGAAATGTAGTTGGTATTCTTTGCATATATGTGAAAGCTCTGGCCTTGCTCTGCCGCGCGTGGCAGGCTTTCTCTAAAACTGCAGATATTTCACTGGCGATAATTCAATACGATGGTGTACACATCGTAGCTTTCCTAGAAATTACGCCTGGGAAACACAATACCGTAGTTTGAGGAGTAAAGGGTGGAAGAAGTTGAAATTACAGAAAAGGGTACTTAAAGATGGTTGGACACGGTTTTCTGCTTCACGTGGGGTCCCCAGTCGATTCTTCGGTGAGTTATTCTTTCGCCTTTCGGTAACTGTGAGTGCTCATACTAAGGTCTAAATCATCAAGGATGTCCTTGTATTCCTGTAAGGTGGAGTTTGGAGAAGTATACACTGATTAGATCACGTGGTCAGAAGTGATAATCTAAAAGATGCTTGTACCTTGCCCGACTGAAGTAAGGGATGATCTTTTAAAGAATACCTTGATCGAAAAGAATTTCTATGTAATTTTCAGTTGTGAATTAAGACGCCAGATTGTATACTCTAGGGGCTCTGCGGATGCTTATTTGCTATTAATAGATATTGATAAGTGTTTTAACGTTACCTATGTTGCATATATAGCAGCTAACATAGACCGTGCAGCCCCTTGCGACGTGTCCTTGTCTACCGACTCAATACTCCGCATTTAAATAGCGAGGTTGCATTTGTCGGGCTGCGGTACAGTTCCTAACATTTCTGCAAAATTTGCATTGCACCGGTACTGCAAAACGTAATGGCACTTCCAGTAATACAAAATCTAGGAATGGATCATCATCATCACAAACATGCATAGATGTTTGTCTTAAGAGTCGTTAAGCTTCTTTAGAAGACATTCTAGCAATGTAGGAGTAGTCGCCTGACCAGGTCAACTTTAGGGGACCAAAGGTGAACGTCATTTCTGGTGCATCACCTCACTAGTGTATCCTTTAAGAACGCTTTTTGGCTAGATAGACTCATCTTAGTCGCTGATAGCCTTGGCCTGTTAGACTGCTTGTGCTGTCGCGTCCAAAGATGCGTTTTTCTTTATTTGTTGGAGGATTTTGCCAGTAGCTTCGGCAGTAGTACCTTGCACAATCAGGCGGATTTCGCTTGCAGCCGTTCTTGAAGCTATTTTGACCTCTTCTCTGGCCGTCACTGGGTCGATGTTGTTCCAAAGAGCACGTAGAGCGTCAGCATAAAACGCAATTTTTGATTTCATAACAACTGGGAAGGTAGAGTCAGGCTTCTTTCTTTTCTTTTGTCGTGAGTCTCTTCTGTTCGACCGTTGACTCAGATTTCCAGGACCATGACTGAATATTGCACGAAGGTCTGCTCTAAAGCTATTCCGTATGAGAGTGATCTCAACGGTTGCCGGGATGACCACTGCCGCTGCCTGGTTGCCTCTTGTCCTAAGGGAGCTGCAAAGACTGGCTGCATATATATATATATATATATATATATATATATATATATATATATATATATATATATATATATAGCACTTTTAATAACGCAGAAATAGACACACGTGTGCCTGCCTTTATATACCAATAAATCATTATATGTGTATCGAGTTCCCGCAGTCGCTGTAGACGTCTTGCATTCGTTGCATATATCTTATTTATGCATACTTCTGCAGGGCATAGTAAATTATATTTAGCATGTTGTTATTCGGAATTCTGATTTATTGGCAATGATGATACTATGTAAAAGTAGCAAGAGCTTATAGACTTTAGACTACACATTGAATGTAACGTGACGCTAAGTACAGGTAATAGTTCACATCTAATCTGTAATAGTAAAATCTACTTTCATTATTTCAATATTCGATATGTTGCTCTAAGCACTTGTTCTTCTGTTTTCAGCTTTGTCTGTGAAAAAAATGCCGTTGTACTGCTTCGCATAGTTTATAAGAAACCAATGTTCGTGCTCATTAATTTTAGTAGCATTATGCTGAAAAAGCATCCGACGGTGTATACTTGGAGACAGCTAAGCAGATGTAATTTTAAGTGCGTGATTTCTAATACGACTTCTCTGCCTGAGCGGGTCGTTGTATAGCACTGATACTAGTGCTGGATGTTAATGCTCTAATTTATTGTGCATTTTACCATGTGCAATTTTTTTTATAGCATCTGTTTCCTTAAAAATTCCCTTAAAAATCCCGCGTACGGCTGATATGCGCTAACAATAAAGGTCCACACTAAGGTTCACTTATGCTTTAGGAGTTTGCATTAGTATTGTTTCTCTATATCGATGGTTATTTAAATTTATAAATCGTAAGAAAATCCACTTTAACTTTATATATATTGCGCGGTCGTCAGCCATATTTCTCCCTCCGTCGTACCGTGATACTAAATACTACTAATTATACGTGTATTATGTATGTATATATATATATATATATATATATATATATATATAGAAGCTCTTAAACTCGTAGAAAGCCGACGTGCCTTAGCAGACCAAAATATTATAGGTTATTTCAACTGGATTAACTAGTCGTTCACACCCGCATACATGTGATTTTTCAACTTGTCTACGTATCTTTTAATGACAAAGGGCTTGTCATGCCTTATTTTTAAGACACCCTTGTTACTAAATTTCCTTATGGACCATTGTCTTCTTCCACGGTTCATAGAAAGCATCAACCCAGCATGATCAAGCTATATAGCGTCAACGAAAGTGCTGCAAATCTCTTGTTGGGTTCACTTGCGCGTTTAGGCTTAGCACAGCGGGTGATTAAGTGCGCGACTCTCCTTTAATGCATAGAAACTTCGGTGTAGCTGACTTCTGTGGCTTCACCCAGTGAGCTTGTGACCTTTCGATCGGAAATCGTTATCTTGCTTACGACGGGCAGAAAGCGTATGTGAATCATTTCAGTGATTAGTCTACCGTTTAGCGGTGCCTCAAAACAAAAGCAAATTGCACTGAAGCTGAAACCGCTGGGGCAAAACCCCTCGAGAGTTCGACTACGGTTGTAGACTACATTCGACTACGGTGTTGTTGTTGCAGCATGGGCGCGTCTGTTTCACGTGATGAACACTTTGTGGGAAGCGTCACAATGGCAGTGGCATCAGCTAAGCTATGCTCGCACTAAGCAACTCTATTTATCATCACAGGCCAAGCCGTGCGCCCCCTACTGCCTGACGTCGTCTGCTGCGCTGTCAATCTTGTAGTAAGACCTGCGCGGCACAATAGAACCCAAAAAGGTTTCTATTTAGCTTAATATCTTAGGAGACGAGAGAATCACGTATAGACCGATCTGTAACCCGCAATTTATATATATATATATATATATATATATATATATATTACCACGCTTTATTCAAGGAAATGCTTAGTCTGTTAACATCAAGTGTATATGCACTTGGCCGGAATCTGGGAACATATGGCTCAGAATTCGATTTGTCGCTACAAACTTTGGAAAAATCTTCTTCTCACCACGCGTCGTCGTGTGGGTGATGTTGAACATATTTAACATATTTAATAATCATCAGTTCAGTATGAGTGTTCTGAATAGCTACGAAAAAAGCATGCTCCATTTGGCTGAATCTCTCCTATATGTAAGTAAAGTTTTCGGGCTGACCGTCAGCCAGGTCCACGGAACTGTTTTTCACATTGCTTCATAGACGGACCCCCATATTTACAATGTATGTGCAGCGGTGGGGCTCGAACCCGCGCACCTATCTGTCGGCTCCTCCGGTTGCGAGGCGGAGACTTAAGCCACCACACCACCGGGCTCGACCTCTCCAATCTGTGGAAAAGCTGGACATCCCCACTTGAGATTCCACATTTGTATGCAACTTTACGTCGGCCTTTACTGCATATCTTATCTAAATATGCTGTAAAGGGTGTCTGTCGCTGATTTTTCTTCAGACATTCAGAATTCCAGCTGTGGCTGCATATGCTATTCTAGGTTGTACGTACACCTCAACTATTTTTAAGTATATATGTGGGTCATTAAGTATGAATGAGCGTGTAATCCAATTCGCTCTCTGTGTTGGCCCTGAAAAGATATCTGTTACGTGTTCGTTGTGCTTCATATTAAGATACTATATATATATATATATATATATATATATATATATATATATATATATAAATGGACTATTGGAAAAGCGATATAAGGAATTGAAGAGCTCGTTAAAGTAAATACTTGTTCCAATTGAACATGGTCTCTGAGATGGCCTCCTATACAGACGCACGCCGTCGTGTTCGTGAGAAAATTCTGCTTCATCTGAAGCCAGAAGATGCGACATGGTCGTTTAAAATAGAATTGGAAAAATTAAATTATTTTATTAGCCTTCACGCCAAGTACCTTAAAATCCTCACCTTACGACCTTTTACAGCGCTCAAAACTAATACATTCAGGCAAATGCACAATTCGTGGCCATGAATTTGGTACCAAATCTATGGCAATAATCGCCTGCGCATTTGCTGAAATGTGTTAGTTTTGAGCGCTGTGAATGGTCGTAGGGTTATCATTTTGAGGTATATGCCTGCCCTACACGACCATGTCGCATCGTCTAGGCGGCATTATACGTTCTTCGGAAGAAGCAGAATTTTCTCACGAACACGACGATGTGCTAAGTTTTTTTTCGCAATTGCACATTTTATGCTCTTATGACGGGCAACAATACCAGTGTCACAAATTGTAGTAATAACACGGTCACTTCGAAACAAAAGTTCTCAGAGACCACGTTCCATTGGGAAAAAAAATATTTGCTATCCAGGCATCATTCTGTGCGGTTTAATTAATAACGCTCTAGAAATCAATACGGCTATTCCAATAACGCCCTGGCGAGTCTCAAAACGGCACCGCTTCTACCAGCGTACAGGCAAGAAGGCTGAACGCTCGAATTTAATTAAGTGCCCTGCAATTTCCGAAACCTTGCACTGGCGGCCCACTAATGACTCGGGTCGCTTAGATTGCGTAATCAAACAACCTAAGGTGCTGTCTGTCTGCCAATTCAAGCGTCATTCTGTGTGGTTTGGTCAACTACAATAAACATCAGTGCGGTTATTGCGAGTTTTTTAACTGAAGCAATGACGTCCGCTTTTCACCAACGGCGAAGAGGGACCAACGCTTAAAATTAATTAAGTGCCCGCTAATTTCCGAGACCCTGCACAGTCGGCCCACCAATGACGCGAGTCGCTTAGCAAGTTGTAGCAAAAAAAAAAACATTTATGGAGTTACAAGAGGTGTATAATAGGGTAAAATTACTCGATTCGGAGAGAGAAAGCCCTTTCCAAAATACCGCCACAGAAACGGATTAATCGTTGCTTAGAAGTGGTTTAGTAAATAGTAGAGAGTGAGGAGAAAGCGGAGTAACTATTAATGCTATATGTAGAGTCTACGTATATATATATATATATATATATATATACAACCATATTTATGTACCGGTTCTGTTAGATGGATGGATTATTTACTACTATTTCATATGTATACCTCAATACACAAACCGTATATCTCCCTTTTATATACGGGGCGCTTACAACGGCAGCATAAGCGGACATGTTGAGGTATCTCAGGGTTGCATAACAGACCTTGTGACAATATGGTTGCTAACTCTCAGCGGTATGGTTTTTCATTTATTCCCAATACGCGTTGTTATACGAATATTCGATCAACACCATTAAGAACCGAACCGGCGACATCCCTGTAGGTGACAGCCATGACAACCGCACTAGCTCCTTAGACCGCGCTATGGTACATATGTTTACATATATGTACACCACTGATATATATATATATATATATATATATATATATATATATATATATATATAGAGCGAGGAGAGATCAAACGAGAAAGTCGAGGGTTGTAACGTTTGAGAGACAGCTTCACTGATGGCAGTTTAGCGCGCTCACGCCAAACCCCCGAGGTTACCAAGTTAACCGACGTTATCATGTCGTTCTTTTTGTGAGCGAAATTTCAGTGCGTTCCACCATGTAGCCCTCATCGTGACAGTTGAGCAAGGTGCGTAATATATATATATATATAAACTCGGAAAACGGCAGACCCACCTATTAGGGGTTCGTCAAACTCGCTAAAAGCTCTCTTTACCAATTGATTTTTGCGGGATGTCTTGAGGGTAAAATTACTATTTTTTGTTGTTTTAATGTGATTGGCCCTATATCTTTTTCACAAGATGTGCGATTGTCAGAGAACAAAATGGTCGACTGAGAAACATCGTTAAAAAATCGAGAACAGGGAAAGCGTTGAGAAACATTTGCAAAATGCGGGATCCTCTGATGTTTTATGTTTGAGGTTTTATGCTTAATAAATTAAACGTATGCTATTACGCTCATAAAAACACATTCAGCAAAATTCGCATTTCAGGGGGCTTTTTGAAAGTAGAATCTCTCTCTTTGGGAATTTTTAAAAGTAGAAGCCTTTCTCTTAAGACAAATTCCAGGAGGTTCATTAACATACTTGAAAGAGAAAAAGTACGCTATCATAGAGCACAAGTGACCCTTGACGTGTGAAATAGTGGTGAACTACAATCAAAAGCCATTCGGACCCAAGAGGCGGAATTTGTTATGGTTTGGCCTAAAACAACTAAAATAATTTTGGCATCGATCTATACACGTATATCAAACAGCAATGCAATTCCAACGATGGGTCCGCCAGAACGCCCCGTACATTTCCTCATAATAACAGCCCTCATACTCCGCCAAACTCAACCCCGTAGATTTTCTATCTAAAGTATTTTGAAGCCTAGAGTGCGCCTAAACAGTTGAAAGGATCTTACGATATATATATATATATATATATATATATATATATAATATATATACAGTTGTTCTACCCGTTTATAGAGGAGCCACAGCGACAGCCTAGTTATTTTGTTTTTTTCCGTAAGTTTTTCCGTAAGGCTAATGCCCGTGTACGGTTTGATCATGTCATGGCTGATTTTGAATCCACTCCGGCAGTTACCTCGTCTCTAAATTAGAAACCATGCAAACCAATTTAAGAGTGACTGACCGGTCTGGATCTCGAACCCAGGCCTCCCGAATGCAAGGCAAAGGCTTTGCCACTAAGCCATCTTGCTCGGTTATGTCTGTCGTCATTGTCAGCACAACTAGTACTACGATAATTAGCACCACCATCACCACCAGCATCATCACCCCCTCCATAATCACCTCGCCATCATCGTCATCATCTTCATTCCACCATTTTGATCATGGCCATCATCATCATCACTATTATTCTTATTACAATAATATGCAAGAGCTGCATCACCAGTCGTCATCAATATCATCAATCAGGACCGACGTCCTCGTCGTGACCTTCAGCAGGGTTTTGAGTCTCGATTTTGGCGAGGACTCTAGCGACGCCGCCGCCGCCGTCGTCTGCCACCAACACAGAGACACAGATGCTGATATTTACGCGTGCTGACGCAGGCCCCAGAAGGTAGACTAAACAGATAAACAACGAACAATGACACAAAGAGAGAGCCAATATATATATATATATATATATATATATATATATATATATGTATATACATCTAGCCAGAGAGAGAGAGAGAGAGAACAATGGCGTTTTTCAGTCAGAGAAACGGACCCAATCAGTCGCTGCGTAGGGAAGAACGTCGAGATGCCGCAGTCATGCGTGTGGTAGCAACTCATGCCGTCTGCGACAGCAGCCGCAGCAGCAGAAACAGCGGTGCCGAGGCAGCAGCTTCTTCGACGACGAAATTCACCATGATTTGTAGAGTCTCCCTCTCGTGCTGCCCCGGTTGGTAACCCCGCACCAGACCCATCTTTGCCTTGTGCCCCAGTGTCTTTTTGTACGGGCTGCGCGATTCCCTCCCTCGCAACTCCTCGAAACTGACGACTCGACAAAAAGAAACGTGTATCTGTCGTATCTTCAGTCAGCCGAAAAGCTCGCCAATAAACGAGTTGCTTTACGGCCAGCTGTGGTTCTTCAAAGCACCAACAACAGTAGATGCATCAGCAGCAGCAGCAGCAGTAGATACATCAACAGCAGCAGCATCAGCAACGACAGCGAAGTAAAACAAAAGTAGTTCCGCTAAAAATGGCTGTAGCATCAGCAACGAACTACTGGAACGTGCGTTGGCACAACTCGTGCGTGCGACAGACATTGGTTTGTTGCTCAGACGTGTTGGCCCATCGCCGTGTATTTCGCCTTCCTGTTTGGATGGCAAGATGGTTGTCGATTACTGCGACTGGATACTCAGTTTGAACGTTTACAAGCACAACTGGCAAACAAACACATTTCAGAAAGGGGGGGGGGGGGGTAAGACGGTAACTAGTTGGACGTTATGAATTAAAAAAAAAAATATATATATATATATATCCCTACAAGGAGTCTTGTAGTCTTGTCGGAATAATTTAATTATCTTATAAAAAAAATGATTAAGAATATATATTATTATTATTTAGTGAATAGGTATATAATCTGCAAGTAGTGGCTAAATTAGTTGATTTACTAATAAATATTCTAGACGTGAACATTTTGCAAGGCACTGTCCTCGGCAATCCAGTTTCGGCTCACTACGGTAGCCAAATGCCAACTCGTCAATGTCTAACTTGATCTATAATCCTATTTGTAAACTAAAAAATATTAGCAATCACGCCTTTGTTCATGGCCTGCCTGAGGCTCCCAGGCAAAATACAGCTAATTAAGTCAGAAAAAATGTTTGGGCCAAGAAGCTAAAGTCCCTTTATAACGTCCGCAATGAGTTCAGATGTAGTGTCGTATTTCGCATAACGAGATAGTGTTTTAGATGCTGCATAACATAAATAAGTTTCGACATTGGGATTTTTCCGCGTGTCCAAAGTGAGAGCTGCCATCAGATAGTTGTACTGGATCAATATCGCCCATTTTGGTCTCCTAATTGCTAAATGTGCTGCTAAACAACTTAGTGCGACACATATAGTAGCTTCCCCGCAAAGACCCTGTGACGAAACATATTCCCGATATTTGGTATCAGTATGGCAACTTCGTTAATAGCTTTTTGTCCTTGCTGATAGCTTTCTTTATGTGTTCGGCGCCGCTCAGACCCCTATCTAGGGTTACCAAGCAACCAGAACCAAGCTCTTCACTACTATACCAGATCTCCTCGCCTTCTAACAAAGGTTCTTTCTTTATGATGAAGATATATATAAGTTTCGCTTTTTGAAAGCAAGTTTAAGTTTAATGGTATCCAGGTCGATGTCTAATGTTATGTCCTCGAGGGCGTTATTAGCCCTTAACTTCAAGTAGCAACGCGAGAGTGGCTGTCTTCCAAATAGATAGGAATGAGCCTTCCCGGGGCAAGCCGAGCTTGAAGTGTTTTGTCAGGAATTTGTTAGTCAAACCGGCCGGGATTCCACTTGACCCTGTTGCCTTTCCTAATCTCATACTCTCAGCTGCGCGTAACCCCCATCACAGCTCCCTTATTTTCCCGAGTTTCCTTCTTGCCAGTAGGGCCTCTTCCAGGAATCCTCGTCTATTTTGACGAACACAAAATGAAGTCAGGCTGCGTTCTTGTTCTTAGCAATGCTCTTTTAAAAGCGTCTAATTGTTTTGGCGTTTTGTTTTAAGCTGGACAACTTTATTTACTGTTTAGCTCAATCTTGAGTTACTGCAAGTGCCCTTACGCCCCGAAGGGTTCGTAAAGACATCAAGCAAGATGGAAAACAAAAAAAGGTTGCCGCTAATTTACTGCCTCCAATTGAGCCCTACCGGGGCTTCTCTTCCTCAGGTCCTCTTTCTCCTCGCTGAGATTTACACACGTGCTGCGTTAAAACGAAGGTGTTCTTTCCGTTCATGCAGCGATCTACAATCACTCATTTTTTAACGCTATCAACCCGAGTTTCTACTTAATAAACCGTTACAATCCGCTGCACGTCTGCAGACTCTGCTGTCTGTAGATACGGAAAACGGAGGGTTGGTAATTTCTAATCGATTAACTCAAGCAGGACGGGTTCGTTTCCCAGTTGCTCAGCTACTGAAGCCACAACCATCTCCTTAGTCCGACTCTAGCGGGGTAGCACAGTTCGGTGAACTGTCCCAGCCGCCTGTTTAAAGATCTCGGCGTCCTTTGCAATAACAGACCTGACAAAATCGTGTCTCAGCGCGACTGGTGCATTTAATTATACGACGTAGACAGCCTCCTCAACGAAGCCACCGATGAGTCAGCTGAAGCCTGTCTTAGAGCTGTCGTCGCTGAAAACTCCAGCTCTTGGCGATATGCTCTGCCCAGTGCCCCGATAGGGATTCTTCTTGATGACGAAGCGATTTGTTCCGAGCAGGCATCCAGCTTGGCGCAGATCTAGAATTAACAGCATTTTTAAGAGCCCCCTTCAGTGGCTGGTGGTAGGGCAGCCCGTCTCACGGAAATGAATAAGCTCAGCAAATACTCGCCAACTGAGTCGCCTTACCTTCGAAATGTCTCTTTCTAAAACAACGGATCGACACTGCCAACCGCAAATGCAAAGCATAACCTTTGTGTAATTATCTCGACGAATTTTTTCCTTTTTTTTACGCTCTGATAACTACACATTTAGACACTTGCAATAGGCTAATTCGCCTGTGGCGCAATATCGTCTAAATGCACCTCATCGCGTTCTCGTTAGTGGATTTATATTGGCTTTCTGCAGGGGATATATGTAGCAGCAGGGCAATGACAGCCACGTCCAACAAACACAACCAGCAATGCCTGGGCTCGAACTTGTGATTGTTTTGCTAATTATAGTTGCCATGGCAACGCTTTGTTTCGAACGGTGCGTGAACCGCCTAAGCCACCGCCGCATATGCTTTTCTGTGTTTCCTCATTTAAGATCCAACGGTGTATACTGGTCTGTATTATTTGAGGGAGCTTGAAGAAGGTTCCTAAAAAGGGTTTTGCAGAAGATGCGATACCGAGCCAAGTGCTATCTAAGTACTTAGGTAAGCTCAAATCTCATTCACCACTTCTATGATATGCGAATGAATAATCGTAGGAATCAAATAACGTGTGTACCTAAATGCATTACATGAATTGAAATCAGCTAAAATGTGTATGTCTGGCGTGTAGCCAGGGAAGCACACAGCAAGACGGCTTCACAGGCTTTTCTGTATCCCAACTTTCACCATCGTGTGGTCTATAAATAAGGCGCATTCTGTTCTACTTTGCAAGCCAATCTCAATCCGAGTGATCAGAACCGTTCGACAGGCATACGGCTAAGAAAATCATCAGGTCCAGATGTGGGCCCCTCACAAGTTAAATGCATACTCTTACAGAACTGCCCAAAAACGCAATACAGTTAAAATGCTTACCAGTGAAGACTACCCTAAGCCTTGGAATACGGCACGTTCGACCCCTATCAGACTCGCAAAGAGACTTCTCGGCATACAGTTCTATAAGGATACTTTCCTGCCTATCCAAAGCATCTGAGCACATTTTTAACGGACGATTAATAACAGAGCTAGGCCGAAGACAAAGAGGCGCTATCGGAATCCAACACGGACATTCCACATACTTTGCCATTAGCAAAATGCCAAATAAAGCTGAGGCGCAGAGAAATTCTCTAAGAACAAACCACCTGCATGGTCTGTTCATCCTCTTAGATGTCAAAAGCTCAAAAGCTATACGCGTTTGTGGAAAGCCATAAACGAAGCGCTTAAATGCACATCGCCCTAGTCACGGCATATCCTGGCATTTTACTTAGAAGTCCATTTCATCCTCTCTCTACCATTTATTCTCTAAATAAAGCCGATTTTCAAGTTTTTATAGATTTAAAACTGCCAAATGCCTAGTTAGTAGCATGTAGGCGTTGTAAAGCCACAATGCTGCCACAAGGACTGTTAGGGAAACCCTAGATATCTTAACATGTCCGGCTCTCGGTGCTTTGAATGATATACCTCAGGTTGAGTTCCAAGCCCGTAGGGGACGGAGGATAGTCTAGAATTAAAAACAGCCTCCTTAAAAAATGTTTTTTAGTTCTAGGTGTTGTAAAATTACCGGCCAATGAGCACCCTTCGTGCACGTCCCTATCGCTTTCCATTCAATTGGATCCTTAGCCTGTTACGGCGGTTCAATTGAGGAGCCCAGGCGAAAGCCTGGACGTGACAATAGCCGACGAACTACATGTCCATTAGCTGCGCCCTTTGTTCGCTAGCTACAGCTCTGATTTTAGCAAAGTATAGCAGATACGCATGAGATATGCAAATTAAATATAAACCACTTTAACGCGGACAAACTCGTACATGCAAAGTATACCTCGTAGGTGGCCTGAGCGGTTATGAAAAACTTTTCGTTATAAAAAACACTAAAGCGTTGCTATGCAAATCCTCTTTGCGTTGAATTATTTTTCCATCTTTGGCCGTTGGTTAAAACGGGCTAAGCATTGCCTTGATGTTACATTCCTCTGCGGGAGTATGCCTTAAAAAGACTAGTATGAGCATGCTAAAGATAGCTAAAAAGCCAAAATAAAATAATGGTGGCTATAGAAGTCTCTTAGCAGGCAACACTTCGTACAAGTGGATTCAATTAGTCCTAGAACCACCGCCTGACTAACTCCGTAACGAGACTAATCACATACAAGCTCACGTAAGCTCGTGCACATGGGATAAAAGGGTAAAAACGTATGCAATGTCTATCTCAAACCGTATGTAGGGACTGTGTGAATTTGTTTTGAATCGTAATTATTGCTGAGCCAATCGAATACAAGTAGGTAGATAGATGCTCGCCCCCCAAGTCCGGGAGAAGTTTAGAAGCGCAATTGCAGTCACGTGACCCGACCTGAAACTCGGCAAACGCAATGAAAGTTCCGCCGAGGCGTAGGATTGGATGTTACCTATAAAATCTGCGATAGTGGCCAGCTGCTGGAGAGTGCCAACACTTTTTCATATCTGATCTCAAAGGGATATGGAAACGACCTCGTGCAAATGTGTACCGAAATATGGATCTATAGGACAGCATGGCATGTACTAGCCGTCACGTGCACCCAAGGTGTGCGTAGCGCGACAAATGCCACTGTCGGTTCTGCTCGCAGGAATCCGTTAAGTACTACACGACTAACTGCTAGACGCACGGTGATTTTTGCATTTTCTTGTTCAGTGGGACAGACGCTTAAACTTAAGACTTTCGAGTTATGTTTAGCGCAGTGTTTTGTGTCAACAGATCAATAGGAGTTCCACAAGTAGGCATACTCTATCCAAAAAAACACCATCTAGGTAGTGCCTGGCGGAAGTGCATAAAGCAATCGTTATTTTGTGTTTCTTCAGCTATATGGCGTTGTGCGAAATTAATCAAAGAGAAAAACAAAGTCAACTTCATTCCCGGTCAGAGTTCAGAACTAGCAGAAAAATAGAGTCACATCGACGCACTACTACACTACACCTACTTAGAGGGCGGGTAGAAATCCAATTTTTAGGTCAAATACCCGAACATGACAGAAGCTGAGTTGCCAGCGAGTATCGGAGCAACATAACGATGGCGGTACGGGGCTTAGGCCCCTTAAGGAGGAGATTTGGTGACCCAGCCTGGGTGCGTAAAGGGCAGAACACACAGACAGACTCGTACGTATTGGAGCTCTCGTCAAGAGAATAAACGCGTCGAAGCTACAGCCTGCCTAGCCAAACCGTCCTGGCTAGGTGGTTTATCTACCTTCGAACTAGATCGTTGTCGGTTTGCCAACAATACAACGACAACAGACTATCTGCGTTATTGCTATGAGATGGTTATGCGTGTAATATGAGCAACTGAACAACTTATTACGAAGCGAAAATGTAAAGGGGCCCAGTAAACACGCAAACATCTACACCAAGCTGAGAGTGCAGCAAATGTTGTAACTATACTGTAACATCTATATATATATATATATATATATATATATATATGCATATATATATATACAAATATATACATACATATTTTGCCGAGTTGTAGTAGACCCCAACGTTTGGTGGACAAATTCTAGCGAACACTGTTTATATATATATATATATATATATATACAAATGTATGTGTATGGGACCTGGGAATGTTCTTGAAAATTATTGTCTCATGTAGAGTGTTAAAAGACGCATAGCGTCGTCTTTGTTGGTGCTTTGGTAGAACATTCGAGTCGATTCTTTTACAAAACACGGGAGTGAGAAAATTCCAAGCACAATCATGTCTCTAGGTACTACAACAACCGTACCTAACAATCGGATTGCGTACTGTTGATTGGCATAAAGTCAGCGATGATTAATAGCTTATGTATGGATGCTACAGAAAATGCTTTATGGTGCCTCAAACCATCGAGGTGGAGCTAGAACACATGCCGTGATTCAGAAGTTTGTTTTGATACATAGATTTATAATATTTGGGGGTATATATTGGTGAAAACTAAGCCGGATTCTAAATGAAATTTTGCTTTTCGACAAAAAATACAAACATTGCAACTGTATTCTATCGTAAAAAAATTAAGAACTACCGCGTCCCTACGTATCTATGAACTCTTCGTCTAGCGCTCTTATAATGAGAATAGGTTATCTTACCAGAATTTCTCGTGCTTAGATGTAACACGTGAATTAGAGAAACCCTCAAAACGTTTGAAGCTTTCTCGTCTCAGGTCCTTCTCTGAAGTGAGCGGAACACGAAGAAGAACATCACCGAGCAAGATGGCTTAGTGGCAAAGCCTTTGCCTTGCATTCGGGAGGACTGGGTTCGAGACCCGGAACGACCACTCTAAAATTGGTTTGCATGGTTTCTAATTTAGACAAGGTAAATGCCGAAGTGGATTAAAAATTAGCCATGACATGAAAAACCGTAACGGACAATAGCCTTACAGAAAATCTAAAAAAATAAAAGATGATAACCTGAGGGGGAGGCTCAGCACTATACCGTGTGTAGGTAAAGCATTCCATGCCAAGCGACTTGGCATGGAATGCTTTACCTACACACGCTTTACGCAGGCTGCCACAGACATATGCGGGCAGGTTGCTTCGACCATAGCTTAGAGCTAGTTAAGTTTGTAAACCATCAACCACTCACCGCCGCTAATCCAGTTTTAAATAAAATGCTCTTGGCTGTATTTAAGAAGAACGTGTTTCGGCGGTTCATCATGTCGTTTTCGGTGAGTCCGTGTGGCCCCCATACATTGGGATGTTCCACAAACTTACGGCTAGTTAGGTACGAGTGAACGGATCTATGCGACGCATTCGCCATGTGTGCAATGTTTTAAGTGCCAAATGTGTATTTATACAATCTATAAAAGCAGTTACCCCTTTTAACTGAGCCCGGTGGCGTGGTGGCTTAAGTCTGCGCCTCGCAACCGGAGGAGACACATAAGTGCGCGGGTTCGAGCCCCACCGTTGCACATTTATATATATATGGGGGTCCGTCTATGAAGCAATGTGAAAAACAGTTCCGTTAAATCTTGGCTGAGGGTCCGGCCGAAAACTTTACTTTTTACCCCTTTTAACCGCTTCCACCGTGGAAGAACGACCTGTCTGCGGCTAGTCTGTCATGACAAAATATCCACTACCAGCTCGATCAAGCATATGCATTGTCGTATGATCGCGCGTCACACTCACTACCACGCGGTAGTGATTAAGCAGAATTTCACACAAATGTACCTTCCTAGCTAGGTGCCGATAGAACCGAGAAAAAAACCGGACTTACACGGGTAAGGGCAGAATCTGTACTCGTAAGCGCCGAAGCAAATTGACTGGCAAGCGACAACAATGCACATACGGTAGTAGTTTATGTGCACCCTATACTTCGACAGGTGTAGGCTGGAAAATATTCCCACACTGCAGTGCCGATTTATTTTGCTGTTCGCCATGATCGTTGCCGTAATCAAACCTTCTCCTGTAAACAGATCGCAAGAGCGAATGCCAATGGCCGTTCTGATTGAAGATTTTAAAGTATCAGCCTGCCACCTAAAACTGACCGCCCCTTACAGTGAATGTTACAACGTATGGTCTGCGGACCCGTTGTGTATATTAATTACCGCCTCTTGGGTACCCGGACCCCTTAATCGACCCCGAAACTTGCAGGCGCCTTTCACTCTGAAGTCAGCTGAAGTCTGGACGCGAACCTTAAGAGGCGCGTTCTCTAATAAATATATCGTACTCTAATACGTGCTCTCACGCGGCCACGTATCTTAGACTGTTTTCCTTAATCTTCCTCAGATTTTGTTGTCAATTTCATTCTGTTCTCTAATCATCGTGGGGTGGAGTTCTCTATAACGGAGTGCAAGCGCACCAAGCAAACGTCAAGAGATAACTTGGATTATAACGAAAGAAAATTAACAAAAGAAAAGATACCATGAAGCTGAACCTCGACCTCACAAGCTGAACCAGATTTATCTGAAGTTGCTTCTCCGTGGACTCTATGTACACTATAATGTATTGAGTATGTGCACTTTCCTATCCAGATACATGTGCTACAGCGAGCCTGCATACCAACAGTTACAACAACTTAATTTATTATTTAATGTTCTTATGTTTATAGTTACTGGGAAATGATAAAATATAGTTGATATGGTAAAGAAATAAATAAATGACTTCCCACGTGAGCGGACCTTTCATGTACGTGTTCACGATGCTCTGTCTGTTAAAGCTTAAATCACCTCCGGTTCCCCTCAATCAGCCATTTTTGAGCTACTCATGTTTATACTTTACATGAATTAAATTAAGTAAATTATTCCCAAAAACGTGCAATACAAAATATATGCGGATGACGTTAAACTAGACGGAAAAGCGGATTTATTCGAGGATTGCAGAAAACTGCACGATACGGCAAATGAGCTCTACACGTGGTCCGTCTCGCTCCATCTCGAACTACCGGTGGCAAAGTGCTTTGTACGTATTGTACAAAGTGCGTTGTTGTGGCCATCCGCTTGCTTCGGAAACACTGATCAGAAACATAGGTGTAATGACGTCTGTTAATCGTGACAGATTTCGTTTTAAGACCAACACAGAGAGCAAACTGGAATACGCGCATGTTCATAATAAGGATCCACATTTATACTCAAAACTATCTGAGATACGTATTACCTATAGTAAAAAATGCAGCTCTAGTCTGAAACCCATGTTTGAAAAAGCATGCAGTTAATACCGACGAAAGATTGCATACAGTCTGAAATCCTGAGTGATGACTTTCAGATTCTCAACCCATTGGAGAGATTGAGGAAAATTGATTAAGTTATTTTCGTAGATATTGAGAAAAGGTATACCGAACTAATGTTCAAGATGTTTAGCATCATCCATGCGACGACACGTCGCGAAGCAGAATATTTGTCCAAAGAGATAAAACGAACTCTGAACTATATGTTCCCATGGAGAGTAACCCGCCAACTACATGGAAACTTGATGCTAAAAGACTTAGCATTTTCTTGAATAAAGCGCACTCATAATAATACATTTTAAAGACAAAATGACGCTGGACGCTGAACAACATTCTTTACGATCAGAATTCATTCACAGATCTCAAAGCGTGATATATTCGATCACACGGAGAGATAACGAAATACCTGATACAGGTACTGCCGGTTAGCCACGCAAGTCTTTAAATCATTAAATTCAATAAATTCGTAAAGATCCAGAAAGACTCGGTTGTTACATATGTGTACTGCCTTACAGGCATATAGGTTATGTATGTCTTAACGCTACTGAGATGCGAGTACTTTATGAAGAAAAGGACCGGGGCGCAGCACTGACTTGGCAGAATCAGTTAAAGACATGGTAGTCAGAAATTTTACCTGTCTTTGATCAGGACTGAAACCAAAGGGCCGAAATAATGAAAGCAATAATGCGTTTTACAATGAGGAGGTGCTAAATCGAGTGACTCAGAAGGAAGTGCTGCATATAAACGCGTGGTCGCCTTGGCTAAGCACGCCAATCAGACTCCTAAGGATAAACCGACCTAAACTAGACCCGACCATTCTTTCATGCCAAGGTTTTAGCAGCCATGTTTAACATTTAAAATTTAAATAGAGGAAAGCACTTGAGCACCAAGAGGTAAATCAAGTAACACAATATACAATGCCCGACCGACTAGCATTTTTCAGATGTCAACGTTGCTTAAATACGAAACCAACATCAGTATTTCTGCAATATAAAATCTTTCGGCGGTACAGAAGCTATGCACACCCTAGGCACGCAAAATAATGCGGCTACGCAATATATATATATATATATATATATATATATATATATTGTATATATACTTTTTTAGAGAGCTTTTTTAACCCTCGCGCTTGTATCAACGGTGAACCACCGTGCCCTGAGGGCTCATCAATAACCGAATCAGCACCGACATCCTGCCCTTTTTGCTAAACAGCCGTGAATTTGTTGCTCATTGCGCTAGCCGCCTCGATATATGTTATCAACAGCTGCAGGTTCATCCGTGCGTACGTTTCCTATGTCCTAGCTAGCAGAAGGCACAACTAGTCGGGCAAAGACATTTGGTCCTATGATGAATCCACATTGCCTTGTATATTTATATCACCAGGTATATATATATATATATATATATATGTAATTAAGGTAAGGTGATTGTTTACAAACGGTTGAACCGGAGCCAAATGTAGGGGCGTGCGATCATCCACCGGTCCTGTGAGGGGTTCCACCGTCTAAATTGACAGGGCGGGATCCGTGTCGCAACATGGCTGCTGTGGCGCACGAGCAACCAGAGCCACACTATACAGAAGGGCCGATGAACTGAACGGCACTTCACGATTCACTAGTGGAACACTTTTGAGTCTCGGGCAATGTGCATGAGAAAGGCGGTCCGACTTGGTCATTGCGAAGTCAAGTCGTGGTATGCGAGCTAGGTAACGCTTCACTAACAGTGAGCCACCGAAAACACGTCCGCACGCCTTGACACACATATATATATATATATATATATATATATATATATATATATATATATATATATATATATATTACGTAGCCGTATTACATATTTGCATGTGTATGATAGGCGCACGCAGAGGCGTGAAATAATCATGGATTCTGATTTGCCGATTGATCTCATATTGTAGAAAGGTGGAAATGAGTTTCGTATCGAGGCACCGTTGATATCACACAAGTGCTTGTCGGTTGTATATTGCATTTGCTGCCTAGTTATGTAACATGACTTAGCTCTAGGTGTTTAAGTAGGTTTCTCTATTTGCACTGAAATTCATTTCATGCTTGTTTTCGCTTTCGCGCCTTTCCATCTCTGGGCTCTTTCGATCTGCTTGGGGTTCGGCCCCTCTTTGCTTGTCCGTGGAATGCGTTCGCAATTGTTAACGAGATTCGCCTCGGTCGGTCTGCTATGCACGACTTTGGTTCATATAAGAATGCCTGTCGACAGAGATCCTTTCAAAGAGAAAACTGCGGCGTAATATTCCGTGTGCTCTGATTTTATCAAACTTTCAAGCTATTTTTCGTGCCAAGGTTTGTACTTTGCACATTTGTCTTATTGCAATTTATTAAGCAAATTAGTAGGCGATTATAATTGTTGCCAATAGTCTGCTTATATAATTTGCACATTATATTGCACCCTAGAAGGTGCCGTCGGTTTCCTAAAGCAGGTTCAGATATTTATTTTATATCTGTGGTATAAAAGCCACATTAGTGCAATATCTACGTGCCATATAGTTCTGTTACTACTGCTATAACATCTCTTTCTCTCTTGTTATCATAACATTTCAAAATGCTTCGTTCTTAGATGAAAAAAAATACTAAGCGAGTCGCTGATACTCGAAACGTTCAAAGTTTTTCTCACATAATTTTGATGGGTGTGGCACGAATGATAATCTGAAGGTTCAAGGTAAAAACTATAACTATATAAAACTACAGATTTGTGTGGGCGGGCGTTTTCACGGTGGATTCCGGCTACGATTGCATAGTTCAGGATGCTTTTCAAGCAAGGTCAAGCAACTTGTCACTTTTCATCGTTAACTATTGTGTAGCGTTACTTTTCACCGTTAACCATTTTGTCGTGTTACTTTCACCGTTAATTATTATTAACTAAGTTAACAAACGCATAGTGCACCACGTCTATATTCGGTAACTTTATTCCTGTCGACGTAATCCCATCACCCTTCGGCTATCCGGGGTCAGCAAACCCCAGTTTAATTTTGTGTTATCAATAAGTGGGCGCTGCAGAATTAACCTGAACCACATTAGAACTCAGAACGCTGTTATTTTTCGTGTATCTGCTACGAATACGCAGCGGGCAAGGCAAATGTATGAAAAGCACTACAGACTCATTTCAGTCACAAGTACATAAAACGACTTTATGGTCATTTCATAAATAGATTTTTTCAGAGAGTTTGAAAACAACACAGCTATGTGCTATCTGTGCCATGTGCAGAATAACCTTTTATAGTTTATAAAAGCCCGGTGGCGTGGTGACATGCGTGGGCGCCTCGCGACCGGAGGAGACGCATAGGTGCGCGGGTTCGAACCCCACCGTTGCACATTTGTATTTATGGGGGTCCGTCTATAAAGCAATGCGAAAAACAGTCCCATGGACGTTAAATCTTGGCTGAGAGTCTGCTCCAAAAGATTTTTTTTTAGTTTCTTTAAAAAATATTTTTTTTTTTGACCAGCCGTAAGATGAATCCGTATAAAGAATGAAGAGAAATAGGAATGAGAGGAAGGAATGCACGAGAAATTTAAGAGCGTTCTATGCCCATTGTTTGGTGTTAAGAGCAAAAACGTATTTCATACCGTAGCGTTCGGTCGGCGAATGCTTCCCCCGGAAACAAGAAGGCATCACAGAGCAATGACATAAATGGCAGCCACAAAATTCAAACAGCAGCAGCACACCAATTAACAGCGCGTACGAGAATATAGATACGCATATATTTAATGAGCAAGCCCAAGTAAAGTTGCTTGCTTATAGCAGGCTTACTATGTCTGTGAAATTGTTATATGTAAACATTTACAGCTTCCGTGCTCATCGACGTATGCCCTTGCGGTGCGACAAACGTTTGCGTATAGAGTGCGTTATTTTGTTTATGTATTACATCGATGTAACCGTATCTCGCTGGGGTGTCTTATGCTTGAATTCTTCTTACATTGTAGTTGATAATACATAGACACGATAAAGTACTACGAAATCATGGAATATCACATAACAGTATGTCGGACACAACTACCAGCTATTCGTGGGCAGAATTACAGCAAACAATTATCAGATTGTTTTTTAAGAATAGGGTGGGTTGTTTTTTTGCTAATGAATAATCAACCTTTCGATTCCATGCTTGTAGAAGTCTATATTTCTGAAGTCGAAAACGTGTTATACTCTACTGTTCGGTTTCTTAAGAATTTCTATCAATTAACAATTTTTATTGATTTTTCAATCTCAGAGTGCAGTGATTGGAAATAAAGTGGTAATAAAAATAAAATATGGGTAGAAAAGCTTAAAAGTTTCATTAGGTAGGTTGCTCATTTCTAAAGAATTCTACGGGAAAATTATGATGAAAGAACTCTATAGAAAGCCTTTTAGGACTCCCACAAAAATACTTGTTGTTTTCGGAATAGACAGTTATTTTCGTCAAATACCCTTTTTTAACACGGATTGTTTGTCTGGCCTTGGTTCATCGTCCAAGTTAAAGCCTCTACTACGAAGCATTTTGAATCATTTCCCGCAGGCATGTTTACTCACAGGGACCTCTTCAAAAGTGGCAACGACAATTATATGAACTACAATAGTTTTCATTACACTTTTTCGGCTCTCGCTTTCAGTTTCATCCTCCACACGCTACTCACTTTACACTTCTTTCATTTTGGAAAGATTAAAGCTTTGGGTGACCAAAGGAAGACCTCCGTTTGATCTAACTCGGTGAGTATTCAACCACACCTTGCACAATATCTGGCGCATATCTGCACATGCATACATAAAGAAGGAAAGCAACAACGTATTACATATATATGTATATGTATATATATATATATATATATATATATATATAGTTTATATGATAACAGTTTTAGATTTTAGTCGACGTAGTTATTTATATAAAATAGAAAACAAATGCTTGAAAGGTCCCTGCATTGCTACCTCACAAGTACCACAATTATGTCATCGATCGCTGTTTTTGGCCATCTTTCACGACGTTCTTTCTTAAGATCAATGATGCTAACAATACACACCTCATCTTAGATAGGGATTTATTCTCATGAACCGCTTGAAACTTTATGACACAGACATTTGCTCCTAATACGCACTTGAAGCTACATAACATATTCAAGCGCACTGTGGTTGTTTTGACTCTCTTCGTCAGAAAACGGATTCAAAACATGTCCTCTAACGTTAGGAGTCTCATGTGTGTTTATATAGTTGTATGATTTAGCATCGTAGGGCTTGGTTTTTTGCAAGATCGTATGTATGTTTATACACTTATATGATTTATTTCAATATACAAACGCATTAGACGTAATGCATATATTCTTGCACGCGATCTGTTAACGCAATCCATTGCTTACAAAAACTCGATTTGATTCGCTCTGGGTTTTTTTCATTATATATACACTTTTAAAAAATAAATATGTACTTCACAAAATATACATATACTTACTGTTTTTTATTAACCAGTGTTCGGCTTACATTACATACGCATAGTTGCTACTGTAGTTTGTTCTACGGTAGCTTTTTGACGCATTGCTGAGGCAGTAAGTCTCGCTTTGCTGCTCAAAAAGCCTACATATTTACATTTCGACGATACCAGGTGAAATGCTTCTTGTAAACAAATTGTGACATACAAATCGTGTACTGCAATTCTACTGATGAAACGCCGATTTTGTATTCCGCTCGTGTATTCTAGCTATTCAATGCCATTGCTTTGGTCGTGTGTAACGGTAAGAAAATATCTGCCATCTTTAACTCCCAGTCTGTCAACTGCTCTTAAACGCGATCGTTTGGGGTTGGACACACCTCCCTCTGAAGTCTGTCCAGCCTCAACAAAAAGCAGGGCTGAAGCTATCAAATAAACGAGATGATTGTGGCTACTGCGGTAAACTCATAACGCACCTTAAATATATATGTTTGAATATATATACGTTGCCGTTTCTATGCGCTTGCCTGAGGTTCGCGAAGGCGTGAAGTAACAATGCTTTCTGTGCAGCCGGTTGACTCATAACGAAGCTTATGTATATATATATATATATATATATACGTCGCCGCCTTTTATGCGTTTGCCTGAGGTTCGCAAAGGCGTGAAGTAACAATGGTTTCTGTGCCGCCGGTTGATTTAATATTGTAGAAAGGCTGACGTAGATTTTGTATCTAGGCAACGTTAGCATCCTAAAAGTGCTTGTCGGTCGTGCATTGTCGGGACTGCCTAAACAGTACTTTACTTACCTTTAAGTGTTTTGGTACTGTCCGCCATTGCACTGAATTTAATTGTACGCTCTTTCTTTTACACGCATTTCCATCATTGGGTTGTTTGAATCTGCTCGGAGATCTGTCTCTTCCTACGCGTCTGCTTTTTTTTATATACCTTTGCAATTATTAACGAGATTTGACATTGCACAAATGTTGGGTCTGCACAATGATGCCTCTTGACAGGGATTCTTTCAAAGAGATAATTGCGGCTGTAGTGTTTTGACCCTCGTCAACTTTCAAGTTGCTCGTTTGCGCGATACCAAGTTTTGTGCTTTGTACGGTTTATGTCCCATTTTATATGACGCATGTAAGCGGAATCCTTAGTCTCGGCACTATATATATATATATTATAGATTTGTTTTAAAGACGTAACTGGTAAATGTTTGATGCGCACTTACCAATTACCTTTATAAAATATATATATATATATATATATATATAGATTTGTTTAAAGACGTAACTGGTAAATGTTTGATGCGCACTTACCAATTACCATATTATATATATATATATATATATATATATATATATACATATATACACATTTTTTTTGACAATACTCGGTGAAATTTTTCTCGTAAACAAATTGTTGCATGAAAACCGTATACAGCAAATCTAGTAATAAAATGTCGGTAATTGTCTGCCATGATTTTTCCTAGTTGGCCAAATGCTCTTCAAGCGCGATAGCTCGGGGTAGGAGACACCTTCTCTGAGGTTCTCAATAAAAAACGGGGATTAAAGCTATCACACAAACGAGGCGATATATATATATATATATATATATATATGATGTATTTGCCAGGCGTAGCAATGGATGATATTATTGTAGAAGGACTGAAGTTGGTTTCGTATCTAGCAACGTTGGCATCTAAAGGTGCTTATCGGTCGTTCATTGCATAG
>QVRM01006405.1:0-57500 GCA_003439945.1 Dermanyssus gallinae
GCCGGGGGGGCAGAGGGGTGGTGTAGGAAGAGATGTCAGTATTGCTGCTGCTGCTGCTATTGTTGAGGTGGGCGACCAAACGTTTGGTGTTCGTGAGGTTGAGAGTCTGAGAGGTCTACGCGCTAGATAGCCAAACTTGAGAAGGTCAGGTCGAGATTCGCGATCCGATACTTCAAGGTTGATGCTTTGCTATGCCGCCAATGTCGCTCGTCAGGCGACTAGGCAGAGCGGAGGCATAGACAGCAGGCGGTAGGCTCTCAGACGGCCAATGATAAAGATATCATCGCATAGCACGTATACGATGGTTATTTATATATATATATATATATTATAAACGCCAATGGCTAGACACTCGCGCAAGATGCGTGTCTCAGAGGTGATGTTTGTATGAGCTATGCAAAATATTAACAATAAACCAATTGTCGATAAGTGGCAACATCGTTTTTATCGTAGTATGCGTTTTTCGGTACATTTTCGCTAGGCATAATTTAATTTTAGTGCTGCCAGCTAGAGTATAGCGAGCTGATATCCTGCTAATGATGCGTATCTATCACAAGTAGTTTGGTCGCCCAGAGGTGCAAGTTCAGCTGTTGTCAGTGAAAGGATCATTTAGCAGCTACCTGTTTGGTGTGCTGTTTCAGTATGGTAATTCGTCCCTGCATAAAAGTTTACCCTGCAAATTTCTTGTTTGATCTTGCTTAATGTGGTCCTGGAATTCTGCTCGCCTTCTTATATATATATATATATATATATATATATATATAATTACTGAATTAATTGACCAGGCTTGGCCAGCAAGAAGGCCAGATCTAAATCCGGCGGATTACTCCGTGTAGAGCCATTTTGAAGGCCATGGTTGGACGCCCCCACCATAAACCTCTAGACGAATCTAAGCAAGCCATTCAGCAGAATAACAGATGGGATAAACCTACCGGCTTCCCACGGTAGATAACGTGATTCAGTGCTTGATGAGGTTTGTATAAAAATTTGATAAAAATGTATGTGTACATACAGGAGGGTCTGCTGTATTCAATAAAGCACATTATTTTGATAAAGCATGTTACTTATTTGCATGATTTTATATATATATATATATATATATATATATATATATATATATATATATATATATATATATATAATATATATATTTGTTTAGTATTTCTAAATAATCAGTTAGCATCTTTCAAAGTTCCTGCACTCAGCTCTGCGATCTGCGTTTCTTCGCTAACAAAACAGGGGTAAGAGCGGCCAAATCCAAGATGGAGGAAGAAGTTTGTCAGCTGCAGCTGACAGGTGAAGACACGCTCGTTCGGTCTCCTAGAAGTCTGGCAGTTTAAACATTTCATAGGTGTTGTTTCATACGTGAATAGACGGAATGTACACGGAGTGTAGAGCAGTCCGAGGAATACCATAGAAGGTGAGTCACCTCATAACATGCCTAATCTAGGGCTAAATCACTAACCGTCCAGCTCAGGCGTTACTCTGTCGAATGGTCTACCACAAGCGAGAGCGCATTGTACTTCCTTTTGGAAACGCCATTTGAAACGGGTGGTGCTCGGATCGGACTGCACCTTAGGCAAATTGACGTAAACACCCGTAGATAATAGTGGTTGGGCGGCCGACCAATCACTGAATGCCCTTAGTACGGCAGGGTGATCAGTTGCATATCACGGCTAGATACACCGCGAGCTCAGAGGGTGAGGAGCTAGGACTGTATACAGCGTAGCCCCATCTCCTCACATCTCTGGAACCTGTGGACGCATTGCAAAACGGCAAACGTCTACGTGCTCTCCAAGAAAGCCCACTTTTGCTTCAATGACAATTAAGACACATGCGTTGTAAATAGATCAAACAGATCTGCAGGGAGTGGCAAGGGCATGGGTTTTACTTGGATAGAATATAGGGATATCGGGCGGTTTTACTCTTGCTGTAGTAGCCCTAACGGCAGTCTGCAAGAATTGTCGCAGCTACTAGACGACATCTAAGAGTCGAGACACGGTACGTTAAGACTCTGCCCACACATCACGGGAGACTTTAATGCAGCGTCGACCGCACTGGGTCGACCACACGAAGCACTAATCGGAGAGGGCAAGTGATAGAAAAAATGGCTAGCTACACACAATCTGGGCAAGGTAAACCACGGAGATACGCCAATACTAGCACATCCTACATGGACCGTACGATAGGCAAGACTGGTCTCATGGACTCAATCAGGACTTGGAAAGTAATGGAGGAAGTAGAAAACATGAGCGACCACTACTGCATTGAGTACAAGGTCAAAGCGCAAACACCAAGAATAGGACTGCCCACCGTAATCATTCGTCAGACCACTGAAGTTTAAATGTATAGGCAACAAGAAGTCGGGCCGCCAACATAAGGCAAGCACTTGAAACTATAGGCCACCTAAAACAGAAAAGCTACAAACGCTATGTTACGCATGCCGTATGCCGGAGCAGAAACTGTTAAAAGGCCTGCCTTGGCTAGGCCTCAATACTGGTAAAACACGGATATTAGCGATACGCGGGCCGAATGAGCCAAAGCGAGAAGCCATCTGAAAAGTACCGCAGCTAAAGCTAAACTTCCGGAGATGGTCATAGTGGCTACTTTTAGAGTACAAAAAATGCAATTTTAGAATGCAAAAAATGCAGGGCACACCTCAAAAGGGAAATTAGCAAAAGCAAAGCGAAACGCTGGAAAATGCCTTCTTGAAGAAGTCGTTAGGGAAAAGCTAAAGAGCAGTTTCATGATGATGAGATGTCGACTGAGGACAAGGAGGAGTTTATACGGCAACTCTTCCCGTCTCTGCCTGAATTCGACAGAACTGCCATTGAGGCAGCCGAAGTACTCTCAGAAGGCATACCAGTAGTCGCAATCTTCGAAAGTCTGGCAGCGGCGAAGAAAATAGATGTAGATAAAGCCCCTGGCCCTGACGGCATTCCAGCAAGCAGCTGTCAAACTGCTATTTAAGGAATTCCACGGTTTCAATTTAACCCTCACGGTTGCCAACGTCGTTAACGCGTAAAGCGAGGCCAAATTCCCGATGACCTGAAAAAAGGCTGAGGCTGTTTTGATACCCAAGGGGCGGTTCCTACTGACCTATCTGCTTCATTAACATCTTGGCAAAAGAAGTGGAGACCATGGTCGAAAAATAGTTAAAGACTTCGCCGAAGAAAATGGTCTTCTCTCGGAGGTCCAATACGGGTTCACAAAACGCAGATCCGTCCTTAACGGCTATACACAAGGTAGCATCGAAAGCCGAAGCGGTTCACTCGACCACGGTAAAGACCAGATACCTGTTCTTGACTGTTCTGCTGGACGTCAAGAATGCTTTTAATAGTCTTCCGTGGAAAACCATTAATGACGCGCGTAGACAAAAGAGATCCCACCTTTATCTAATCAGGCCTAACCTGCCTCCACTGCCGGACGGGAGCCGATGGCGACGCCTTCCACACTCTAGCCGTCTGTGAGGCACTGCAGGCGACTAGGGGTAGGCTGGCAGACGCAGGAGTCAAGGAGGCACTTCAAGAGGGCATGTAAGGATTTGCAAGCTACATTGCGGATCAGGCGAAAACTGGGAAATGGGGAGATCACTGGCGGAAGAGATACTAACAAAGAAGGCTAGTCTTAAAACAGAACTACTTGGGCAACTCTCCGGACAGCAGGAATACGACACCGCTTACAGGAGACCGGGTTGACAGGTTAATGGGTCAAGCGTGTATGTTGAGGTGGGGAACGCGGGGGTGACCACGGCCGCTTGGTCCGATTGGCACCGCTACAGCTTCTATCAGTCCGTATCACTATTAAATGAAGATCCGGGCTGACAGAGTGTGAAGCTTAAGGGGTGAGGTGGTTTTAGTGGGTATGGGTCTCGACGGAACAAGATCCAGCCGCCGAAGCCGAATCCCACACAGCGCGGGTAGGCTGCCATGCTATTCCCGTCGCGCCAATGCGTAAATGCATTCACCCTCCTCCAAAAAAAAGACGGAGGAGGACACCTAGCGGAAGAATGAGTAGAGACTTTAAAATTCCGCTCCGGAAGACTATCCATCTCCGATTAATAGTGTCTGAAGATCATTTTAAATGAGAACGGCCGTCAATCTAGACAATAATTAGCCAGGCAAAAGGCTGCAGCCAACACACGGCATTTCTTTTTGTCTTCACTCAGTGTGGTTTACTCAATGAGTTGGCGCATGGGTCCCCTACAACCTCACTAAAAATAACAAATCAAACTAATCGAATATTTCCGTCTAACATCTTGCCCGACAACAAGTAACACGCGTTGTTTTGTACACAAGAGGGTAGATAAAGTGAATCAATTTAACGTGTTTAACAGAAAAAAATAGGTTGGAAACCTTTCGTGTAGTCGCCTTGGCATACGCCAAGTAAACAAATTGGTTGTGTGCTCAGTGCATGCCTTTAGGAAAACGGAGCACCGACTTCTTAGAGAAATTGGTCTAACATTAAATAAGTTGTGTACTAGATTTGCTCGGGGCTACAATACTTTGCTTGAAGAAATCAGTAACGATACCATCAAAGACTCTCTCATTATTCGAAAATCATTTCTTTACCTAGAAAGAAACGGAGCGAACTTCTTGTAGAAAACAGGCGGTAAACATATAACAAGAGAGATGCACAGCCACCTTGAGGTGCCATCGAGAATACAGGAAACGAGTGACTGGAATCATAATCCACCCTCACGCAAAATTGTGATAACATTCAATCACATCCACAACGGACGCTACAATCGCAAGCATCAACTGGACACGCTAAACAAAATTTCCCTTAATATTTACTGGATGACGGTAGAAAATCATCACCGATTAACGCCAAGGCCATTAAGTTGACAGACAGAGTGGTACAAGTACAACCTCGTTATATTTACATTACAACCGTTACGACCGAGCAAGATGGCTTAGTAACAAAGCCTTTGCTTTGCATTCGGGAGGCCTGGGTTCGAGACCCAGACCGGCCACTCTAAAATGATTTGCATAGTTTCCAATTTAGACAAAGTAAATGCCGGAGTGAATTAAACATCAGCCATGACATAAAAAAAAACGTACACGGGAATTAGCATTACGAAAAAATGCCAATTATTATTAGAAATATTTTTCTCATTTGTCGGAATATTGTGCTAAGACTGTCTCGATCCTTATCAGATACTCCACGCCTTTGTTCTAGCGTTTCATGTCTTCTTAAGTTTAATGTCTTCTCAAGTGTGAAGCGTAAAGCGTAAGAAGCTTAAGGGGTGAGGTGTGTTTAATGGGTATATTCGGACTAGCCGTCCGCGCCAGTTATGTGCTAGACCGTTATACTATATTGCAATTGACATAAAATGTATAACTTAATTGCAATCTAAAAACTGTCAAAGGATTGAACGCCAAGATTATAATATTAGAAAAAAATAGGAGTTAAAATGCTGTTGCGTTAAAATGACTGTATATAAACTGCAGCAGGGCTGTTACAAAGTTTGTCTTGTCAAAAGAAGTTCAGTTCCTAATATATAGAGCCAGGTTGTTTGTTGAGCCAGTTCATATACTGTAGCAATGTGCTCGGTTTTAAACGACATGCCATTCGTACAGAACACTCCGTTTTGATTCACAGTTAAAGAAGGGACTACCCTATGGCCAAATAGAAAAAGAACCCAATAGCTACAAACATATCATAAAAGCACTCCGGCCCACGATATTTTAGGCTTGCATGTTTTAACGCTGTAGCTGTGCTCGTGGGTAACAGAGTTTTCTACAACATCAGCCATGGTCTGGAAAACATGTTTACGGATAGTTTGTGAAAAAGAGACGAAACACATTTTCAATCTTCTACGAAGAATGCAAGAACTCAGATATGGTTATTATGTCCTATGTGTGTAAACTACACTTATCAAAGAACGTATACCTTACGTTTATGGGTATATCCTATAGACCTGTATACGCGTAAATATGTACTTAAAACAAATAAATTTACATAAGCACATTAACAAATATGAACTATATAAGTAAATAAATAAATACATTAGTTCTCGTTATAACAAAAGTGCCTTTTTATCTTTGCCCGTCACGAAAAAATCAGACTTATTAACACGTAAAGTGGTACAAGTCAAGTCAATTGCCTCATACGCGTAGCCCGTGGATGGCTACAATACGGATAATGTTATTGTTAATATTCTAGTTAAAACACTCATTCACTTATCATGCACGAACTGCCTTTGTAAGTTTATAACAGCTGTAAAAATATCTTAAAATTATGTGTATATACATATACTTATCTGCTAGAGCTAAGACAACCTCTGTTCACTACGATATTCAGGTATACATATCGCAGTTCTCTTCTGCTCTATGAACAAGTTCCTTCTTGTGATAAGGTTAACAAACTGTCGAAAATTCTTCGCAGACCTTAATTTCATTATTGGAAGGAAAGATTAAGTTTCCAAAATAGCGCGATCCGAAGCACGCGGTTCGATAGGTGTTGACAACTATTGCGACTTATATCGCACGCACATTACGAGGTCTTAGTAACTTAGTCAACCCCATGAAATCAGGCTGCTGGTTCGTCTCCTTGTTCATTGCCCGTTTCGTTATTTTAGGTAGACTAACGTCTAACGCCAGCTCTACAAAGCTGAAGAAATATCGTGTCGCGCCGCAATCGAATCGTCGACTCTAACCGTTAAAGTGACCAACCACATATTCCATTCCAATTCGTTAACGTTCGTCTATTCCACAGACAAGTTCGTTAGTCGATTCACGACGAAAATGGTGCTTGTGTTAGATGTAATATATAATATGAACGTGTATCCATAGAATAGCCCGATCGGTGTGAGTGACCGTTAAACCTACTTTCTAAAAAAGGTTTCCGATATTGGCAGCTATGGTGACGAATATCGTTGTTTTTTCTACCAGCTCTAATTGACTTCAAAGTGCCAGCAAAATTATGCCTACTGCACGCCGTAGTTCAGTGGCATCGTAGAATTAGTGTGTTTGCTTCGCCTTGAGAGTTGCCGACTGTTTTGAGAATCTGAATATACGATTTTGCGAGCGTTACCCTTTGAGGATCGAGTGGCCCGAAGAAAGGTCGTATAAACGTCACACGCGACTTTGCTGTCAAGCGGGAAGCCCACCTCGACACAGGGTTGGGATGTGTTCAGTGCAAGGTGTACTTTAGTGGTGCCATTGACCTAGCTTGTGTGCTTAGCTGCAAGATTTGTTAAGTGTTTTGACATTCTGTATTTCTCGATTTTGTGAGTGCCACTATTTGATGACAGAGTGGCCCAAAAAGAAGCCCACCGAGCTCCGCACACGCCACTGCCTTCAAAAGAGAAAGACTTACCTTGACTATCAACCAGGATGCCTGACCACTTGGGAAAAGATATGCGGAGGGTCAAATCTCAAAGTTCAGAGGACGAGAAAAAAGAGAACTTACGAACCCTTGACGAGGGCGACATTGAACTTCTGAAGAAATACGGCAGTGCTCAATACGGCCAAGCTATTAAACGAATAGAGGCGGACATACAGGACCTTATGCGCTACATCACGGATATCAGCGGTGTAAAGGAGCTGGACACGGGTCTCGCCCCGCCAGCATTATGGGACCTGGCGGCCGACTATCGCACCGTCAAAGAGCAGGAACCTTTGATTGTTGCTCGCTGTATACAGATCATTCCGAAGGCAGCTACTCTTTCGCAAGCCGAGAAGAACTTCTACGTCATCAAGGTTCGTGGCGGTGGAAGGTTTGTCGTCGCACTGGCCGACACGCTATCGCCCACCGATATCGAGGAAGGCATGCGGGTAGGTGTCGACGGCGCACGATACCGCATCCACATTCCGTTACCGCCAAAGATCGACCCCATCATCGCGATGATGCAGGTCGAGGAAAAGCCCGACGTGACGTACGCCGACATCGGTGGCTGCCTCGAGCAGATCAAAAAGCTCCGTGAAGTGGTCGAGATGCCGCTGCTTGAGCCAGAACGCTTTACTCGTCTGGGCATTGACCCGCCAAAGGGCGTACTGCTGTTTGGTCCACCGGGTACCGGCAAAACGCTATGCGCTCGGGCAGTAGCCAACCGCACCGATGCGTGCTTCATTCGGGTGATCGGATCCGAGCTCGTCAAAAAGTACACAGGAACAGGGGCTCGAATGGTACGCGAACTCTTCAGTATGGCCCGCTCGAAGAAGTCGTGCATCATCTTCTTCGACGAAATCGATGCCATTGGCGGGGCTCGCTTCGACGACGGCATCGGCGGCGATCGCGAGGTGCAGCGCACAATGCTCGAGCTCATCTGCCAGCTAGATGGGTTCGATCCTCGGGGCAACATCAAAATCCTCATGGCTACCAATCGACCGGACACGCTTGACCCCGCCTTGCTGCGTCCGGGACGACTCGACCGCAAGGTGGAGTTTGGCATGCCGGACCTTGAAGGTCGCACGCAGATCTTTAAGATCCACGCTCGTCAAATGAGCGTGGAGCGAAATATTCGGTACGAATTGCTGGCCCGGCTCTGCCCAAACAGCACCCCGGCAGAAATTCGATCGGTGTGCACAGAGGCCGGTATTCTTGCAATTCGGGGGCGCCGAAAAGTTGCTAAAGAAAAGGACTTCCTGAACGCCATCAACAAAGTCATTAAGAGCTACGCTAAATTTTCAGCTACTCCTGCTTACCTCATCCATAACTAGGCGGCATATTTTCTCTGCGAGAAAATATTTGCTACTTGGCGGCCCACCCTTCAGAAGAATAGGCCTTCATTATAGTAAAATTGGAATGCTAAAATTTACAAAATTGCGATTGATTAATATTTTGACGGCTTTAACATATATATATATATATATATATATATATATATATATATATATATATATATATAGCCAGTCTACGCTAACGTTAGATTGAACTAATTTGCAAAACAGGCTAGGGTGTGTTGTCCAAAGGACATGCTTAACTTACGAAGTAATATAATAAGCGCGGCAGTGAGGTTTGTTTCAAAATTTTAGTATTTCGAGCAAATTAAAGCCCAAGAGAGAATATATATATATATATATATATATATATATATATATATATAGTGTATCGAAGAGTCTTCACACATACTTAAAAGAAAGACTACTTATTTAATTTAATCTTCCAAAGTGTTTTTGTTTTCTTTAAAATAGCCCAGTGTAATAAACTTGTGCCACCTTCTTTCTCATCCGTTTTTTATAAAAAAATCAACGCGTCTTTCAGAAGCGAATTAAGTTGTTCCTGCATTTTTTTCATTTCCTCTACAGTGTCGAAACGCTGTCGCTTCAATTGTTTTATCCGCGCAAATAGAAAAAATCGCACGGACACAGGTTCGGTGAATTGGGGGCTTGCAGAAAGATATAAATCTAATTGTTTTTCAAATAATTAAAAATCAGTCACGATTCGTGCGCCGGTGCGTTGTTGCGATGGAGTATCAAGAGTTGTTTAGGTCTCTTGTGTCGGATGTTCTCTCTTGGGCTTTAATTTGCTCGAAATGCTAATTTTTTTAAACAAACCTCACTGCCAGTCATCTGACGCATATATATATATATATATATATATATATATATATATATATATATATATATATATATATATATATATGTATATCGTTCAAGACTGTTACAATTAATTTATAGGCTATCTCCAATTCCTCGGCTATCTCTCTGATAGTAATTTGGCAATTGTTAATTAGGATACTACGAACTTTTTCAACGTTTTGTTCAATTATTTGCATCAGAGGCTTCCTCGAATGGGGTTCATCTTCGTTTTTTTTCACGTCCGTCGCAAAATCGACGGTGCCACGTATACACAGCGTTTCGGGTCACTTCTTGATCACCATAAACAGTTCGTAGCGTTTCTACAACCTTATAACATATAAGTTAGTTTTTAACACAGATACATTTGGCCTGTGTGAGCTTAGGAATGGCATTTCTTAGCAAAACAAACCGAAATACTTTATTAAGTTCGGTTTTTTCTTGCAAAACGGCAAGATACTAGAGCCTACCGATACGCCCCGTATATATATATATATATATATATATATATATATATATATATATATATGTGCAAAGTAAAACAAACAGCAAGATCTGTTGTTGCTGCGCGAGTAGATTACGACTTTTAAATATACTAAGCATGCTATTTTCTTTTCATGCAATTAGTATTACATTCCGACACCTTGTCTAAAGCGAGAAGGTTCAGAGCTCCACAAGCATCTCAAGCGATCTCAGCAGTCCAATAACTTCGAACCAAAACTGCCATGAAGGTGATTCGGTTAGAGGTTAACTTCTAGTCTGAGATGACCACATATGTTACCAATAACCCAAACAGGTCTTAACAATATTTCAAACGTAGAACGGCTAGTTGTGTATCATGTGTGCAGCGTGTTGGCCGTAAACCACTTAACGTGATACGCGATGAGTAGAAATGCCGCACGCCACAATTTGTTTTAGTTGTTTCGTAAGCCTTAGTGTCCGACGGTTCCAATTCATCAGAGTGTGATCGTTTTTCCGGTTAAGATCTTGACGAAAATTTGCATTCCGCCTCGGAGGCGCAGCACCAGATGAACCGTGCTTTCCTACTGTGTATCGTAATCGGCCAAGGCTTGGCCTTCCTCTAGCGGTTTGCCGACGAAAATAAGACGCTGCTGGTCGGGTGGGATTCCCTCCTTATCTTGGATTTTTACTTTTTACATTCGTAATGCGATCGGACGGCTCCACTTCAAGAGTGATTGTTTTGCTTTGACAGTTCCGATCGTATCGGAAGGCTCGACCTCGAGAGTGATCGTTTTGCCGGTGAGCGTCTTCACGAAGATTTGCATCCCGCCTCGTAGCCGAAGGAGAAGGTGGAGCGTGCTCTCCTTTTGAATGTTATAGTCGCTGAGAGTACCGCCGTCCTCCAGCTGTTTACCGGCGAAGATAGACGCTGCTGATCCGGCGGGATTCCCTCCTTATCCTGGATTATCGAAAACGTCAAGGCGAAAATACAGGATAAGGCGGGGCCCGTGTACAGTCTTTTTCCGTTTCATTGCCGATTTTTAGTCCACTATTCCGGCATTCACCTTTACTAAATTGGAAACTATGAAAACCAATTTGGTTCGGGAGGCCTAGGTTCGAGACACTGGTCTTTGTCTCGAAACTAGGCCTCCCGAATGCAAAGCAAAGGTTTTGCCACTAAGCCATCTTGCTCGGTTTGTCATATTAATAATTTTAGGTAAAGCAGCAGGACCAAGCGTAAGCGCGCAAAATTTCATCTGTGTTTTTAGTGATTTAGGTATTTGCTTGTCGCTAGGTTGCACATTTAGATATCGGCAGCAACAATTTCTGTTATATACGGATACTATTAAGTAAATTAAAACCAGCCGTAATTGCGGACTTAATTGCATGGTATAGTATGAGGCTATGCTAAGTTCCCCGCCTCCATTTAGTCAATGCCAGCGCGATGTCAGCCGTTTCAATGAAGCAAGCAAGTAATTTGGCTGAAAGATTTGAAACATCTTCTGCAGCCAATATTTTTTTTTAGATTTTCCGTAAGGCAAATGTCCGAGTACGTTTTTTCCATGTCGTAGCTAATTTGTTGTAATCACTTCGGCATTGACCCCCTTGTCTAAATTGGAAACCATGCAAACCGAAAATTTAAAGAGTGGCCGGACTGGGGTCTCGAACCCAGTTCTCCCGAATGCAAGGCAAAAGGCTGTCCCACCTATAGCCATCCTTGCTCGGGATATATATGTATATGTAAATATAGATACCTAAATCTTATATATATATAGTAGAGCTAGAGAGAGAAGAGAGAAATATAGAAATATGATAAAAGATAAATATAGTAAATAGATAAAGATATATAAGATGGGATAGATATAGCTATATATATATATTAGATAGATATATATTATAGTATATGATATATATTTATATATATATAGATAGAGTGTATAGATATTGATATAGACTAATTATATATATCTATATAAAAAATATAAATACATATATATATATATATATATGATATTATATATATAGTAATGACAGATAGAACTAGCGGTAATATTTGGGCGTTGCTATGCGTACGTTCTAATCATCCTCGGACGTCGAGGCTGACTGATTTCCGACCGGTGTAGAACGTCTTTGGTAGTGATAGTAGTAGTAGTAGTATTCGTAGAGGCGGTCGTACAGTACAGGCAGGAGCTCAGTGTAGATTAGGATGTGTTTAATCGGCTGTCGATCTGTGTCGCTGGAAAGGGAAATCGGTCAATTGCTGTAGACGGCAGCGGCAGAACATCCGGAATTCACTCGACACACACTGCTTCTGACAGCGGCAGCGGTAGAAACATCAACTTTGGCTAGCCGCCGTTGAACTATGCGGTAGCCGAGCTAACCGATGTAGTAGTTCAATCGGACGAAGGAATGGAGAAGGAAGGAAGGAAGGCTAAGACCGACTTGCGAGTGTATGCGCGAGCTCGAACAGCAGGCAGTCGACACCAACAATCCGCCAGTTCGGACGAAGAAGTGCAACGCGTTCAGCAGGTGGCCAAATCGAACAATGCTCGAAGAGAGTAACTATGACTCTCTTTCCGGTGTTGGTCCGCTGGCGCGCGAGTTACGCGTGCTACGGGAACCTTCACGCGCCAATAGAAAGTTGGTCAGACTGTATAGACTCCCAATAGTAACTTTTCCGAGGTCACTTTTGTTGGCGCGGGAGGCAAGGCATACGATATCGATTGAGTGACAACGAATTCATATTGTCATTTTGTCATGGCCCACTCGAGGGCTGTTAAGGCTACTCTAAATGTACGGGGGAAGTGTGCTGCACACGAAACCCGGGCCGGTCGGTCAACGCCCCGGGCTTTAGCAACCCGGTGGTACCGACTGGGACGCCTGCTGCCTTGGCTTAATAGGCACAACGAGAGCGAGTTAGCCACATGAACGCCACAGACCTCCCGGCGAGAGGACCGTCTGGCTCCGCTGTTAAAGATGATTACTGTTAACAATGCTATTACTGAGCAGCGCTGGCGTCTGTGCTGTCCTCGGCGAGGTGGTGGTTGCCGCCAACGCTAGGACGGCAGGGCGCGAAGATGAACGCTTCCTCTACATGACACCGTTACGAATGAGGTCTGGATCATAGGCCTTGTTGCAACCCAGACGATGGGATTACTTTTAGTACCTTTTTCACGGTGAACTTGCGGTCTCTCGCATGACTGTGCTTGGATGAGCCCACGCATGCCGACATGGAATTCTGTAGGATCTCTAGAGAACGGTTCAGTGGAGGCCAACATTCGGCGGAAGTGTTGAGTAATCACTGCTTGGCTTAGAGAACGTGTCTTTATAGCGTTAAGGCAATTTCAGAGAATCCAGCGCCGTACCTACCGGCGTTGGGCGTCGCGGAAGCTATGCTTTAAGGCCTACCAGCACGTGCCACTTGATCTGTTTTTCCTTCTGCTGGAAGGGGTGGACTTTTTTACGAAAAGGTAAACCACTCTCTCAGGTTCTATGTTGGGGGCAGATATAACTATGATGGACGACCACACGAAGTCCTATCTCTCGAAGAGTACCTTCGAGTGCTCATCCAGATTATAGACAAACAAAAATGGTTCAGACCTTAATGTACGCGGATAATGTTGTAAAATACGGTGCATCAAGATTTCAAATGCAGCAGTCCCTGGTAGATATTATAATATATAATACAGCTTTCTGCCTATATCTACGAACTTGAACTGGAAATAAATTTGGACAAAACTGAGGCTATGGAGTTTTGTATGGGAAGACATGTTGCAGCAAATTACATACCAGCTGAGCTCAAGAGAACTCAAAGGCATCAACAGATAAAAACATATTGTAATCGTAATACCATAAAATGAGAGGCCGTTTCTACACGGGCCACATCACCGCTAGGGTGGGGAGCGCTGTTTTGCGGCTGTTTATACCTGAACGTCACTGTTACTTCCTCTGAAGGCGGCGCTCGATCTACTAGATCTCTACTTCAAGGCACCAAGGCTTCATACGGCATGGCAGTCATCTTCTTCTCCGGCTACAGTCACACGGACACACAGAAAATCTTGACCGCATAAAGCCGGCCAAGAAAGTGCTTCGATGGCACTTCATGCAATCCAAAAAACGTCATGCCGTTTGTGCTGGCGGCTACGCTCGCCATCGATTTTCGGCTTGCCGGCAACGTCAGCATAGAACGATTTCATTCGCAGTTGGCAAAACAAAAGGGCCAGTCCCGAGTTCTTCAATTTCAGTGCAATGAAAGACTGCGCACTTGGAGTCTCCTAGCACTAGCCGCCATTAGTGGTCCGAGTTGTAGTCATGCACGAGGTCACTATGTTCTCTGTGCATCCAACGGCTGCCATGGTCCACAGCCGTCCTGTAGATGTGCTCGATGTGGAACATTCTACTCGACGTATCGTGAGGCGGTTTAGGCAGACGTTTCTTCTATCAGTAGCCTTTTGCAGTTGAACTTTACACACTTATTACAGGTGAAATTAATAAATATATATAATGAATAATAATAATAATTATAATAATAATAATACTATTTTCATTTATTTGCACATGTTACAAGTGTAATGGTAATAAAGAAATAAGATTGATCCACAACAGATGATCACGTGTACGAAGTACGCACTAGATTGATACGTCAGCACTATATATGTGCATTATTACCCTACTAGGACATTATGCGCCAGAATTGCTAAGCATTGCGAGTTGCTTCATTAATCTAATATAAGCATAGGTAATTCACAGTAATTACAAATACAATATTTAGCCGATTTGTGGTACTCATTGTTACAGCCCAGAGCAGAGCATGTGATGGAACCCGTGTATAATATTTAGATTTTGGACACTATGCATCTTAGTGGCTACAGGCTTGCCTTAAAATTACTGCCGAAAATGAACAGGTGACGAGTGTTTAATAGTTGCCAGCTTGAAGGCAGTGATATAAACTGCTGTAAACACAATCTAAATCGACTGAGGAACGATTGAAAAGAGAAATATTGACTACTCGAGTCCTATAGAGCATGGTTATGAAATCCTATAGAGCATGTCTATGAAATCCGCACGCACACATTGGGAGGTGGCGCCCATAGCCGTTGCAGAGTTTTCCTGTTTGTACCCAGCTCTTAATTCACCGTAGCACGAACCAGAGAATTGCAAATATGTAAATTGTTTCAAGGCGGGCAGATCTGCCTACAATGTTAAATTTTGGAATGAATAGTTTTTTTAGTGAATTGCTCTTTTACAACTCGTCTTGCATCGTAAGGGTGGCTAAAACCATGTTATCGAAACCTGTATTTCATTAAAAATCTATGAATTTGTTTTGAGACGCTCGATCAAAAGGATAATGGATTGTTAGACATGATCGGCAGAATGATGCGCTACATATGCCCTGCGTTTCTTGTCTGGCGAGCAGCTGGATAAAGGAGCAGACATCTAACTACGGCATTTGCAGCCTACGGGTTTCATCACGTGGCATGCAGCAGGTAATACAGGATAAAATAAATAATTTGCCTAACCTGGGTGTTTGGCTTATTAGCGGAACTGCGTCACAATGCTTTTTACAATGCTTAAAAGCTTCTAATAATAATAGGTAAACGAAGTTTCTCAGTGTACACATTTACACACGTTCACACATTTACTCCAAGTCACACACACAATTCTCATGTTTACTCCTTTGCACCAATTAATATATATATATATATATATATTCTCATGTGTATAAATTTACAAACTTGCCTTGACGCATACTTGTTTTCTTTGCGCAACCGCTCTCGCGAATTCTCTACAGATGAGACTGATTGGATTTCTCGAGGAAGGCAGCCCTAAATAGACGGCAGGCGAGAAACTGTCTACTAGTTTCGTTAAAAACAAAAAGTTTCACAAACGTGGAAATGCGACTTCGAGGGGCTGTCTGGTAAATGGGAAGGGGATTTCCGATACAATCTTAGCTCTTATCATGTTTAACGCAAGCAGGACAAGACGCACACTATCGAAGGCAATTCGTATGCGACAGATACATCTCTGAGGACAGCTTTAGAATCTCTGAGGTGAATGCCAAGCATTGCCCTGAGAGCATCGTTCTGCATGACTTGGGCGAGATATTCCTATATAGCGTCCCACCCAATACCAGCTAAGACCATAAATATAATACTGGCAATAGCAATGTCCTATCGACGAAAAAGAGACCTGGAACACCAATCTGTATAAATCTTCTTCTTAACGCCGCAATAATAGAATGACACTTAGGTGCCGGAATAGTTAGATGGCACCGCCATTTCAAAGTCTCATGCAGGTTTAGGGCCAAACATTTGCCCGTCTGGGACAAGGGGGGGTTCTGTTTCATTAAGTGCGACCTGCGCCACACCGACTGTTCTGTGAGGTCTATGAAATACCGCTAGACCACTCATGTTGGGGTTCATAAGAAGACCCAATACTTTGAAGGTCAAAATAGCCTTTCCCACATATACAAGAGCAGTACGCATGTCGCCGCCAAGTTTGATCAGGTTAAGTTGTCTTACCGATACCATTTGCCGAAATATTAAGTAGGATAAAACTAATAGAAACTTTGAATATGTAAAACTCAAGTACTGACCCTTCAGGTGCGCCGATATTGACTTCCTCCCAATGGATTTCACATGGTCAAACTTAACTGCCTAAGTTTAACCAGGCATATATGACCTAAACCAATCAATTGTCAGCGGTGCACATTCCAAACGCTCTAACGATTGAAGAAAGCACAAGTGGCGTAAACAGTTGAAGGCCGCAACGTCTAGGAAAAATAGTACCTATTACTAGAAATGTTGTAAGAATAATAAAGACCATCATTAATGCACACGTATGTAGAAAGAGAAAGCGATCAATCGAGAAATGTAGCGCGATGGTAATACTGTTTCTTGATAAGACAGTATGTCGGTTAAGTCCCCCTGTTAAATATTCGAGGCTCATGGTCTGCTTGACATTTCAGACGGCTAGTCAATGACACAAAGCACCGCTTAGGACTTAGCTGCTTCAAACAACACGGCCGCCAATTCCATGCTAATTAGAATTGTAAATGGTAATTAATTAGAGGAACAGTTTATAGAATGTGCAAGCCCAACACATAAAAAACATGTTTTTTTGTTGTTTTTATAAGACGCAGGCCAATATTTATTAAGATAGCTAAATATGGGATGATATATAGATATCGCGGTTCTAATACCCGAGTATAGAAAACGTACCGTCGTTCTTTTGGTATAGATATTTCCAAATTATATTAAATTACACGTGTTGTTCCTCTCTTATATATATATATATATATATATTTTTTTTTTTCATATATTTTTTTGTAAATAAGGTTAAAGTGCGTAACCCTATGGGGTTTTGATTAGAGGTAAAATATATGCCGTAGCAAGGTGTCAACAACGCCGCAGCTTTGCAGAAAACACAATACAAAATCCGCAAACTCAAAATCATATGCAGAATTAATAATAAAGCAATGGACAATGTATATAAGAATATATATATATATATATATATATATATATATATATATATATATAAGATGTAGTCTAGGGGGCTAGTGCGCTTTAGCGTGCCGCCAATTTGAGCACTGTTGTTGATCGAATTTTCTTTAAGCGATGCTCATTGAAAATACATGACAAACTATACCGCGTTCCTGGCGCCACAAAACCTGTTGGGGAAACCCTACGTACTTTAATATGTCCGTGTATGCTGCCGCTTTAAGAGCCCCTAATATAAACGGGTAACAGTGTACTTAGGTATGCGAACAATAAATAAATCTATATATGTATATATACCTTATCCACATTACATATTGTTAGCGGCGCAACACAACCATATTAATGTCAAAGACTTGATACTTACGAAATTTAATAACTATTGCTCGATGTAAATATGAGTGGACAAAGGTCGAGACTATGCGACACACTTCTTACCAAAGATAGCAGTTTCCATGGAAAATGAGCCCTCCTTAGAGACTTCAAGTAAAACATAATCCCTACGCTAATTGCTTTAATTACATATTTGCCCTGGGCTTTGTATGTCACTTTCTCTCTCTCTCATATGTACATACATGTAGAGAACGAGAAACAAAAATAAATAATAAGTAAATATGCAAGTAAATATATAAATGCGTGCATATACTACATGTAGTTTTAGTCCGCAGATTGCTTTTCCTGCACGCTTAACTAATTAGTGCAAAAATAATATTTATATCATGCGCCTCACCATTCTGCGCGAGGACCACAGAGTAAAAACTCACCACAACGTTGAAACGCATTTAACGTGGTTTGAGGCGCCGGGAGTATAATGAACCTCATTGAAATTCCGCCTTTTCTCTTCCACGCGCTGTGTGTTCCCACCTGCTATATTTAATCGATTACATACGTACAATTATAGGGTGAGGGTACATGAACGCCGTTAGCTGAATTTAAATATGCGACCATTGTGTAAAAAAGAATAGAAAACATTTGATAAGCACTGCTGTTATCCTTTTCATTGTACATAGACCTGTTTCTATGAGAGTTGTTTAAGCTATTTTTACCAGAAATCACGCTATATATGTCAGACAAATTGAAAAATGATTTGCCAATTTGTTGCGAAATAAACAGTGATTAATCAAATAGAGCGGTTCATTTTTTTGTCATATGTGTTATTGAACTCCGTATACGTATTTATATATAGATGTATCAAGTTCTTAAGTGTTTTGAGTATTTGTTTTGAGTATTTGTTATTATCTTGTATCTGCTTGTATATTGCTGCATTATTTTACGGAATGCATTGCATGTTTTGATCTTGAAGCTTCCCTGCTCCAAAAAAGCCAAATTAGTCTTGCAAGAATTCATTTTTTAAGTTAAAAAAAATGGAGTTTCTCCGGTAAATCTATTTTACAACCTTTTTCAGTTGTGTGGTTAATGAACGCGTCTTTACTGTGTGTTTCGACAGTAAATACATTCTACGCTTGTTAACAAAACGTTCATCAGATCATGAGACGCTCGCACCGTAGACCAGTAGACGATAGTGAAAGTTGCATTGTTTGAAACAGCTCCGTTTGCCCTAGCTATTAAAATTAGGTCGTTGGAAGTAGCTTCCGGGATTTTACCGCTTTTTCCTGACCGACGAAAGATGGCGGTTCTTTGGCCACGCAACCCCGCCCTCCGTGTGTCCGAACGAGTTCCCTGTTGTGCTCTCGTCTTGATGCCCCTTAGGTTAGCTAGATTCGCCGCCTCAACGACAACCAAGGTGCGCTGTTCTCTCGCAGGCTTGTTGAGGTACATACTTAACTGCAATCTACGTTACGCTATGCTGTCGTCGTCATTGCCTGGCGCTATCGGCTGAAGTCTAATAATATAGGAAGAAGGTCCTCAATTGGGGGCCAGTTATAGTAACAGCTGCTGCTGCTTAAGCAGCGGCGGCGGCGGTGGTCAGTACTCCGCTCCGACTTCGCTCCTGCAGTTTGCGAAGCTGGCCAGCCCCCGGGGTTGTTGTTGTTGTGTTATTCCCCATCCCCCCAGATAGAGCAAGCGGCCTTGATCTGCTCTAAAGGTTACTCGAGCGAGGCTTAACCCGCACCTCGGTGACCATGCTTTCGGCGACACGCGGTAGGCAGACGAGCGGGGCAACCGCGGTCCGCATCAAGGAAAGAGTCCGCATCAAGGCCTGCCCTCGCTTCGAAGGCATCTTCGCACGCATCACTTCCTGATGTCGCTCTCTGCCATCACTTCTGCATCTTGTCCTCCTCTCCTCCGAGCCGCGTGCTCTGTCGACGAAAGTAGTATATAAGAGACAATCTAAAGTAGCCTTGTACCTTCATTAGTCAACTAGCCAGCGAGCGGAGTTACATGTGCCAAGCGCCAACTTGTGCTTCGTAGACCGTGGTTGTGGAACTTGTCGTAGGAACTGTTAGCAGTAAGCAAAGAGACGCAGCTATGACCAGCCCAGCTATGCGCATCACACTCCGCCTGAGTGGGACGAATGCAGGCGCCGTTTCCAGAGAGTTCGCAGCTGCACCAAAGCGACGCAGGTTTTCCCATAGAAAACGAGCATCATCCGGATCGTCATGGATTATTGTCGGCGTACTCGTAGCTTACGCACGTATGTATCATGCATAGCACCGGCTTCTTCTATTTGATTATGGTTATTTATTTGTTCTGATGTTAGCCTTCTCTAACTTCAGCGGCGATGATGAGTGAGTCACGGGATATTTTTTTACATTATTCGTAGCGTAATATCGGCTTCTAAATACTATTGTGGCTGGCTCGGCTTTCCGAAACTTTATACAGCAAGCGTATATGTTGTTATGCTCACAGGAACACAAATGTCATTTTAACACAGACTTAGTTTAGACATGTTTAGCGTCGTTCCTCAAAAACCGAACCTTACCGATTTGTGCTGTTTCACGCATGTTTTGCGCCGGCTGGACGCAGTGAGCTCGGGCGTGATTGGGTCGCATGCATACGCAGATGTAAACGCAGATGTCGAGGCGACGCCCGACAACGACGGCGTGGTATCGCAATGGCGCTCGATGGAAACCGGTCTCGAGAACTTCATCCGAAGTCAGTCGTCGTCGATGATGCGTTACATTCTGCCGATAATCACCGAGATAGATCTCAGCTCATCATGCCTCGCTTCTCTCATGCGCATCAACCGTGATATCAGCGACCTCAAGATTGAGGCGATCAAGTGTGAGTACATAGACATCGACTTGTAACCCAAAGATACATGCTCGTTAGTGTATATATATATATATATATATATCCGTGACCGAGCAAGGTGGCTTAGTGGCAAAGTCTTTGCCTTGCATTCGGGAGGACTGGGTTCGAGACCCAGACCGGCCACTCTTAAATTGGTTTGCATGGTTTCCAATTTAGACAAGGTAAATGCCGGAGTGGAGTAAACTTAGCCATGACATGAAAAATCCGTACACGGGCAATTGCCTTACGGGAAATCTAAAAAAAAAAATATAAATGTATATAAATTTATATATTTATATATATATATATATATATATATATATATATTATATATATATATATATATATATATATACATATATATATATATATATATGTGTGTTTTTTTTTGTCCTTATGTGATATATATTATATATATATACATATACAATCAGAAAAAAGCAAAGGCGCAATTACGATTGCTTTGCAGTGCTTGATGCCTCGGGCCGGGTGGCGGCCGGCTTTATTCACGGAACAATGAGCGATTTTGGAAACTTCGATGAATGCCTGTCTGTACGGCTGCGCGAACGGACCGACTACTCACCCGCCATTGTGGTATGTAATGCAAAAATGCACTAATGTATCGAGTGAAACATTTAAAAATTCTTAACTTTTTCTAAAATATGTATACGTTTTTGTCATTTTTATGACAGACATTTTTCACATGTTTGTGTAAAAAAAAACTCAGAGCCAATATAAGTAGTGGTATTTTACTAAGGCGGGCGTATTTTATAATATAACATGTAACCTCTATATATATTTTTATATAACTCTAGATAGCTGTGTTTGCTAAGCGGTGTTGCAACGTTTTCATTAGTTACTATTTTAAAGAAAGATTATGCTTGTATTATCACTTTGCATAAAAACACAACTTAGTCATGTTGCCAATGATGAACACCAATATTCGCATATGTGTTGAGCATGCAACACATCTAAGCTGTGCAGTGCTACTACAGGGGTACGAACCCACCTTGAAGGGAAGACTTAATTTTTTCTCTGCACATAGGGGAATCTGAAGATTACCTTGTTAAGAGGTAGGTACTAGCACAAGCGATCTAATTCGCGCCTCATATATATATATATATATATATATATATACATATATGAGGCGCGAATTAGATCGCTTGTGCTAGTTCGACACGGGCAATACATAGCTAAGTGGTATGCTGTCCCCGGGGAGCTGGACGACGCATGCTGTTCAAATTTGCCGCCAATGTTCATGGCCGTGCTGAAGCGAGCAAGGACTAATTGGAAGTGTTCCAACTAATTAAGTATCTAATGTACCGTCGCGTTGCCTCCTAGTGTTCCGCGCGCTTACAAAAATTTGCCGGCTAATGGCATACTAGCTGGTAATAGTGTGCGCGACATCTGGAAATAGCCCCGAAGAAATTACTTATCGCTCGTTCGTTTTTCTTAACTTTCGTTTCACGATTAACATGTGATATTTGTCCTTGCACATGGGCTCATATATAATATATATATATATACATATATTCATATGCCCTTCCATACGTCCCTTGCAGACCGGCTTCGAGTTTGTATTTATTGTATTTTGGGTAGCTCATTTGTGTTGGTAACATCATTATTTTCATCACTGCCGTGTACCACGACTGACCACGACGTTCTCTCGTTGATGTCGAAATTCTCGTATTTTGAACAGGGCCAGTACTGCCTCGCCGAACTTCAGCTGCCGCTGCCGGAGCGCCCGGCGCGTTTGCCGCCCATCGGAAGCCAGCCGCTTGTTGGTTCTGTGGGCACCTTTCGACGGGGATCGCTGTTCGAGCACTTCGCCAATCACTCGTCGCGGCTCTACTCGATGTCCTTCCGCCAGGGTCTCTGTGTGCCGTCCGCGTGCAGTCTCGAAGACGTTCGTGCCATTTACAGCCGATGTGAGTCTCGCTATACATCGACATACGTATTTATCAATCAACCTCTCTCTCTTTCTCTTGATCTCGTTTTCATGCTAGTTGTGTTTGTTTCCTCTTTTCCATTCCTGACTCTTTGGCAAAATAAGATAAAGCTACTGCTGCACTTGCGCGACTTAGCGCTTGTATTCTATTCATCTCTGTAGTAATGAATCCAAGTCGTTCGATCGAACGCTCGCTCAGCTCCCAACAACAAATATAGTCTCTTCATTAAGAGGATATCTCGTTTCCCGTCTGTTTTTGCGTCCCTCTCTTGCTATTCCTATTCTAGTTTGTTAAGCAGTCAGGTTGTATTTACGTGCTCTTCATGCCAATTGATTGCTGCTGATTTAAACTGCAGAAGGGCCATCCAGGGTCAGTTCTCTCGGCCTCTCTGAGAGTGCTGTTATTTTTTTGGCACCGTCGTTCTCACGTTGCGTCTTTTTTTCGCTGCTGTTGCTCTTATTTTGTTTGTATTAATAATTCCCTGTTGTCTGCTGTTTCTTCGTCGCTTAACGTAGTCATGCAAAAGATCTCGCTCACCGGCAAAGTCGCCTACTGTCATCAACGGCCCGAAGCCGTTGAGTCAACGCCTGTCATGGACTTTACGTGGACATCCGAAAAACTGGCTACCGCGTAAGTGTAGTGCTATGCGCTAACGAACCATTGTCAAATTATTATTATTATTACTTGCGCCCGCTGTGCTTAAATTAAACGTCAGTAAAACAAATTTCTACTTGCATCTTTATTTGCGCCGGCTGTTTGCTTGTATACAATTGCGTCAATTTATGCCATTTATTAAACAACCATTTAGACAGGTGTTGTAGTAAGTGAATAAATACTAGGGAGCTTTTTGCACATCTTGTTGCCTACATTTATCACTAGCACTCTAAAACAGATAACAACGGTTCCTGAAAAAGAAAGTTGTTTTAAATGATAATGGTTTGTTTCTGTTGTTGTTCTTCTGTGTCATTATATGCATTACAGAGTCGTAATGATTTTGGTATCCGCAATTCCCCTCGGTGCGAGTCTGGTTAAGGTCATCTCATTAATACTCCGTGACAGGGAGCCGGGTAAGTCTGCGGCAGGTCAAGTTGGTCAAATCAGATTATTACAACACTCTAACCTGCACGTGTACTTTCATCTATTTCTAGCTATTAGCTTCCACTAGCTTATTAGTCTATTTTCTCTTTTTGTTGCTTTACATTTTAAAATCTAAGATATTTCATAAATACGGTTGTAACCTTGGGGACTACGCTATGTATATATATATAGAAAATATTGTAATGATTTAATAATCGTTTGCTTACTCGGCAGTGCTCGCCTTATATATATATATATACATATACATAGATATGCAGCTATTGTTCACGTGTACAGTAAAAATAACTAGCTGAACGTCCGTTTCAGGGTGGATGCCTTGGGTAGGCAAGCTGACATTTGATGAAACCCTCGCAAAAATCTTCTCGAAGAGGGGCGGATCGGATAAGAAAAATATCGAGCTTCGCTGCGTTCACGGCATTCGTGTACTCAGCCTCCTCTGGATTGTTATTAGCCATTCGTATGCGTACCTTGACATCAACTCACTTGGTAAGTTGGCAACGAACTGCACATCCAACGAGGAGTTCGAGCAGCGTATGGCCGAACACGTTCACATTCACCACAACACCTAATGCGTGCATCGCACATACCGTGCCCTACCTAGGACGCTGTGCACAGCCCCAGCTGGGCTGCGTTCTAGTCCAGCGTATCTGAGCTGGACATCCAAAATTTGCCCCTTCTTTGCTCTGGAAAGGAAATCGAATTTATACGTAGGTCGCAGCTGCCACTGTTCGTCTCAAACTAGCGTCGCACTCTCTCTCGATTGAGTCATATGCAACACCGTGAGCAGGCACCCGATCACGACATCGTCAACATATGTAAAATTTCGAAAAGTTATTGCGACCCCTCCTACTCCATGAAGCCTGCACGGCTTTATCTCTAACTACAATGACAACTGACAACCGTTCACGGTGCGACTCGTAACCCCTAACCACGTAGCAGTTGAGGAACGAAGAAACGTATCCTGTGCAATCAAATTTAACAACTAAGCAACACGATTTAGGATGAGGAGAGTTACCATTTGTGCTCGTACATGTTTTGACAACACACACACACATGTATACGAGTTATTTTTTCACACGCACACGTATACAGTCAATATTTAAGAAGCTATTTTATAAAAATGTCAGTCCTTACTGACGTTGCCATTTCAGCAAACGCCGTCTCGATCGAACACGCGCTGCAATCGTGGTCTTTCCAGCCAATCGCCAATGGCTGGATCGTTGTGGATACGTTCTTCACCATCAGGTATGGGCTTCACCATGTCTTGATTTGACAAATTCGCATATAGGTGCTTCATATTACTAGTGTGACTGTCAGCATTATCATTGTTGTCGTCTATTTATCATCACACTTTTGTTATACAGCATGGCCCAGTCTTACGACTAAACCTAATGATGCAACTAGTCAAGAAAACAGATGTTAATCAATATTGTTAAGCAGATGTTAATCATGATGTGCGCGTATGTATATATATATATATATATATATATATATATATATATATATATATATATATATATATATATATATATATATATATATATATATTTCAAAAGTTATAACAAGTTATTTTTTGTTTATTCTGCTTGCAGTGGCTTTCTACTCACGTTTAACACACTACAAGGGACACGGTCCTGGCTGGCCCTACCACTCAAATTCGCCTTGCGTTACTGGCGGTGCGTACCAACAGAACATCGAACTGTGTTATCGTATAGAAGTTGCTAGAAGAGTTAATTTGTGCAGTTCGTTTCTAATACAATTTGCGTAGCAGCATATTTGTAGGGTTTGTTCGATTCGATCAAATATGATCATACGAAAAAGGTACCCACGTAACGACCTCTTAAAATAACTACAGAGAAACCTTTAGGGAGTTCTACTACCAACCCAGCTAAGCCCATATTGAATTGACCCACCTTTGTCAAAGTTTTCGTGGTTGTCCCTTTGATAATCAGAACCAGGTATGCCGAAGAAGATATATATATATATACTTATACACGTTGTTTCTCTGCGCAGGCTCATACCGCTGGCTGTACTCGTTCTCAGCATGCAGTTCTTTTTTAACGATCTGTTCGATGGACCGCTAATGCCTCTTCTATCAAAGCCGATGACCGCTGAATGCCAAGCTTCCTGGTGGACACTTCTGCTCGGTTACGTTCGCATCGACCACGAACACGCCGTAAGTATATATATATTTTTCAGATTCTCTTTATTTAGTATTTACAAATAGTTTTTTTAAATAATTATATATATATATATATATATATATATATATATATATATCATACAAACCATCTGCCATTTAAGTAAAGTGACATTCTCCTATTACCGATAAGCGCTGCGCTCTTAGTACCGATAATAAGAGCCGCGGCTTAAGCATGTGATTAGTAGTTGGCCGCTTAATTAGCCGGCTAATTACGAATAAGTGGATGGGTCAATGATTTGGCTGACCACTGACAATTAATTGACTGTGATTAACCGCTCTCGTCCTCGATTTCAGTGTATGCCGCATTTGTGGTACGTGGCGGCCGATCTGAAGCTATTTGCTCTCCACCTGCCGCTGTCGCTACTCTTCCTCTACGTGCCTTCTCTGGCCGTCGTTCTCCACCTAGTGGCTATCGGTAAGCAATACCACTGGCACACTCTCGTTAGAGCTAAAAGCTAGCTACAATACTGCGAAGGCATCCATTCTAGCATAACCTATACTGCTGCTGCTGCTGCTGAGAAGCGACATCGCAACATTCGTGTGGTTAGGACCACATGTTCTTCCGCAATGTTATGATGATACTCGCCACCACCCTTCAGTAGTAGACTTGCGCCGCTAAATGGTCTTCCTCATTGTCTACTACCATTGTGTTGCTACTGGAAAGACCGACAACTACAGTGTATATATATATACACCTTGCTATCTTTACCTTGCTATCTATATATATATATATATATATATTTTGCTATTTTTACCTTGCTATCTATATATATATATATATATATATATATATATATATATATATATATTTTGCTATCTTATAATGCTCTATCGCAATGTCTGATCCTTGCAATTGCTTTGGTCTGTTTCAGTGTGCTCATCGGCGTTTGCCGGTCTGACCACTTGGCAGGAGCATTTACCGCCCATCGTTCCGTTGGGGGGTGTCGACCATTCGCTAGCATTCCAGGTGGCCTCAACTGTCTACACGGACTCGCGAACGCATATCGCGAGCTACGCGATCGGTTCGCTCACAGCATTTGCCCTCGCACGATACCAAGCGGCAATGGCCACCTCGAAGGCAAACAGACTTAGCAAGGTATTTACGCTTATCGGTCGTCTATTAGTAAATACTACCCTGGTGGGCTGCTTAACAGACATATACAAAAAAAAAACATTACGCTCGCTCTCCTTGTCTCTCCGTTGAAGCGTCTTGCCTTTCAACGGTAAATTGCATCGATTCTTCCTAATTATGTACGTTTTGAATGTACAACGGCTTTATATATATATATATATATATATATATACTTTGCTTAAAGCAAAGATGAGCAAATTGCATGCACGGACTGCACTAGGGTCCAATTTGAGAATAGACGTTTACATGAGAATTCTGTAGCGCTACACGTCAAATATATTTGATCAAGGAAAAACCTCGTCGCCGTTCTGCTTGGCAGTTAGAAAGAGCTTGTCAAATAACGTGAAGCCACCCATCATTATACGTTTCGTTCGGCTTGCACTACAGATGATCGTAAAAACTCTAGTAGTCGAAATCCGGATCTCCCGGTGGCTTACGTTGGCGCATCAACCCCAACGCTATGTAGAAATTGAGCTATTTGACTACCATGTTAGGTCAGCTTCTCTAAGTAATTGGCATGGGGTAGTGGCAAGATCTGTTTTTCCAAGCTACCACGTGTTCATTACATTGTACGTTTAGCACGATCTAAAGGTGTTGTTGTACATTCCGTAGATGCACCAGGCACGAGGGTCTCCCAGTTTATATCCGGTTCACGTACTGGTTGAAACACATAGAACTACTTATAGCGTCTATACTGAATGGTTTCCAGTCTGATAATAACTCGCATAACCATTACTCAAAACTAACGTGCTGTCCTAAACTCGCGATTTCAGCCAATGTTGTCAGGCTGCTGGATCATGGCTTTCCTGCTCGGGGCGACTTCGCTAGCCGCCGCACGCTTCTGGGCCGTTTCGTATCCCGACGTGGCCTGGAGCGTGCTGTACGCAGTCCTCCAGCGACCCGCGTGGAGCGTTGCAATCGGTATGACTGAGAATGGCATCATTAACACCTTTAATTATAATTATCGTTTCAATTAATATTTCTTGATTCATCTGAATATAAGACACGTATGAATAAATAAACAATATTCGTGCTTATTATATATATATATATATATATATATATATATATATATATATATATATATATATATATATATGCTCATACATATACGGTCAGGTTAGTAGAGAATTCGACAATTGCAGCCATTAATGTTGTTGATGTTAATTTGCAGGTTGGCTTTTGTTCTCCTGCTGTTCGGGCCACGGCGGTGTCCTGGCGACCTTGTTTAGCTGTCGGCAATTTGTGCCGTTGTCGCGTCTCTCGTACGCTGTCTATCTCTGTCACGCGTTCCTCGTCTACGCCAACACTCGGGCAACTCACGAACGCAAGGAAGCCTCTCACTTCTCCATTGTACGTATACAACTCGCACACACTCTTACATATGTTTTTTTTTTAATTTAATTTAATATAGCTATATATACTTTTCTATACATTTCGTACTTTATTTTAGTGTCTGCGCGTGTGTACAAACAAACCGACACGATCACTTCCCTATTTGAAAAGTGGCAAAGTGTTACGGTGACGTTATACCAAACGGAACAGTGAGGCAAGAATGCGGTGAAGCTGGTCGAAAAGCCTCTTTGTTCTCTTAGCCTTCAGACGGTCAGGCTCGCCCTGATGAATTGCTCTAGGTACTGAGATTCATAGAGGCTGCTGGTGCTATTTGCACTCGTACTCTTAGAGAGTTAGAAGCCGATAGATAGATTCTGTGACCGCAGCCGCGGTATAGGCGGGGCTACCGCCGTCCCTCGGCGGATGACAAAGTAAGGTTCACTGCAGCTCCACCTGGAGAATTCATGGAAACGAAGCAGACGATATTGCCATCATCAGGTGGACGCTCATTTGTACCTATGCACACACGTAATGGGTCCCGGAAAGGGTAGGCGCTTACCTCGCCCACTTCCTGGAGGCTCGAAGCTAAGAAGCCGGATGTGTGGGGTTGCTGTGTAATGCATAGATGTTGAAAGTGGGCTTCGTTCTCTCGCCACACACGTAGGGGGGAAATGAAGAAGAAGAAAGACAAACGCGCCGTACGAGGAAATGCGACGCAAACGAAAAGGGACTCCCCCCGCAGGCTCACGCAAAAACCGAAGTGTACAATTCGAGTGATTGAAGAAACGAGGATAAATTGTTAGGTACAGCATTGTTCGGGCAAATGTCAAGCGGTCGGTGAGCATTGAACGAGGAGGGCTAGAAGTAACTGAAGTCGGCTAGAGAAACGTCAGGCCGAGCTGTTTCATGAAGAAGAGTGAACGTTGCTACCGGTGCTGGATAATGTGCCTCTGGCACGCTAGCAACAGTTGAACCTTTAAAACAGAAGGACATCGTTTCTTCATTGTCGTCATTGCCGTTGGCTGTGAAATATGTTCTCTTGACGAGTGTTTCCTGACGTACAACAACGAAAAGCCGCAGGCAAAGCGATTGAAGTAGAAAGTTCAGCCTGGCTGGCGGGTTGGCGAATAGCGATTTGGTTCACATGATGCAACTGCAATAATAACAATGAACAACAGCAATCCAACAATAATAGTATAGTAGGTTTTGAATACTTGCATTTGTCCGTAACTGTTTCCAGTTAGGGTGACTTTGAATAACTGAAGTAGCTCCAAAATTGAGAACAGACATTGAGAACCTCATAGTTTTCGCTAGCTAGCAAGGCTCAGCAAGACCGCCGCCTGAGCAATCCATATTCCTATCGATGTATGCATGCATCTGTCGTCGCTGTCGGCACCGAATTACCCGAAACCGAATGCAGGCGAGTTTAGTGCTGCTAAGACCAGTGGCCAAGGAGGAAGCCACCAGCAGTAGATCATTCTCTAGATCTACGAAGATCGTTCCTTTGATAAAAATCAGGTCTCATCTCTTATACAGTGACGTTATTTTGTTCTTGTAAAAAAGAAATCGCTAAGGTCTTGTAAGAATCTTGTCACACTGACTCAGTATTGTCATCGTCCCATTTCATCATCAATAACATGATTATCATTATTACCACCACCACAATCGTTAGCGGTAGCATTATGTCGACCACTGTCAAAGATGTGTGTTTGTGTATTATGACAGATGGCATAAAAAGATCAGGTTGTATGTTATCATGTCAGAATATATAGATAGTACGGTCGCTTACGAAAGGTTTATTACGGTTCGGTATGGAAAGAAGGCAGGGAGAGAGATGAAGAGATAGAGAGAGAGATATATATAGAGAGAGAGATAGGGAGATTTGGAACGGCACGTTTAGGGAACACCGAAGTGACGCTGATTCGAATGTGTTTTTGTTTGGCATTTCAGCTTCGTGATGGAGCAGCCGTGTTTGTGTACTCGACTGTGCTGGCCGTGATCGTCACGGTTGCCCTCGAGGCGCCGATCGTGGCGCTTCAACGAGCCCTGCTCGGCCCGTCAAAGAAGAACGCCGTCGACTCGCCCCGATCCCATCGTTGTAAGGTGGCCGATGACGTGCCGATCGTAGTCAGCGTTAAAGTACCACCCGTCGCCGCCGTCGTTGTCCCCGTTTCCATCACCGAATCACCGAAAACCAGCGAATGCACGCGATTCTAGCATTGCCAAGATCTGTGGTCAAGGACGAGGAACAACTTGCTTCTCGAGAAGAGCCATCAGCGTTAGAGATCTAAGGCCTCTATCTACATCTAAGAGAGATCCACAGCAATGTGTTATTATAGGTAAACATAGAGACGATACGAACACGATGAATGCAGACCGGGGAGTGAATCGACGCAGACGAATACGAGCCGCAAGGAAAAGCGAGACAGATAGGGAGGGATGGGGCGGGGCGGGGGAGAAAAAGAAACCACGGAAGGCAGTTCCTTTGATTAAAGGTGGTCGGGCCACATCTCTACGATGTTGTTAGCTCACATCAATAAGCTTCGCCATATGAAGCTAGTCACGGCCTCCAGACAAAAAGAGTTCCTATCGAGCGCCTTTTTCTCCGCTTTTCGTCAAGTCGCATTCCGTCGGGGGTTCGTTCGACATCAGAGGGGCTAGTCAAATTGAAATTTCCTCCTCTATCTGTACATATACGAGCACAAAGCACAATTTAGAATTCGCCTGCATATATATATATATATATATATATATATATATATATATATATATATATATATATATATATATATATATGTATATATATAGGCAGATCTACGGGTTATATTTGTTTACGTGTACATAGGTAGGTAGATTATAGATAGACACATACATATGTATATACAATCGCAGAGCAAAACAGTTTGAACAGCCATTCATTTAGCTTTACCGGCTCAAGTGCCTCCGTCGACACACAGTCGACTGAGCAAGCGACCGACTCTTCGGCGCACCCCGCTCCGTAGAAGGAAGACGTAGGAGAGACGAACGCAGGTCAAACCGCACTCAATTGAACCGAGGCAGGATGCTGCTGCTGCTGCAGCTCCAGTAGCCTCAGTAGAAGCAGCAAACAACCTATTAGAGTTCAAAGGAGGCAAATCCAGGTGGGCCGCAGGGCTCACTTGTGCTGCCCGACCATGCTGCATCATCACCAATGCGCCCGCCGATACGTCGACACGACAACGAAGACACCGTGTTTCAGTCACCGGAACACTATCCAGTACGACTGCCTATCTACCTACCTTCCTACTTAAAGCCACACGCAACTACCAACATTGACCCTGGCCCAATCACTTTGCCAATGGTTTAGATTGCTCCTCCAGCGTGTATATATATATATACATATATGTATACATGCGTATGGACGTTAAACCCGCTTCACCACTAGTAGCAAGTTAAAGCGGATAAAGTGCATGAAGGTGTGTATATATATATGCAACAAAGTAAAATAATATTTACAGTTGTATTTATTAAATTCCTCAAACAATTGTAAGAAGTGTTCGTTTTGACTCTCAGATAGCGTAGAAGCACATTTCAAAGGCAGAATACTAGCGAGTAAGGCTTCTAACACATTCGAAATGTAAATTTACTAGTTTGTAGGTAAAGTAGGTAAAATTGTTGAGCAAGACAAACATGTTCCAATCGCATGAGACATGTTGATGTTACTAAAATTGTGTGACCAAATAAATCCATGAAACAGACGGGAAAGGGAACGCGGTGGCCATAAATGAAATATATCTATCTAACAGCAGAAGGTTGATTATAGGTCAGTCGAAGTTTTAGATGCATTGTATCGAGCGTGCTCCTCGAGCCGGTGCGCAAGATCAGTCTCGTTCTCTATTAAATTGAAAAAAATTCAACTGGCACCTCGTTTTCCAGACCGCTTTGTGTTCATCTAAGTTCAAATCAATATATGTGTGCTCATTGTTAATCTCAGTTCTTTGGTTGGTAGGCCCGGTGATAAAACAAGATCCAAATTTCTATCATCAGAGCGCACATTGAAAAGTTTTTTTGCAAATTGGTTCGTGGCTGAATAGGCCCTTCCATAGGAGTAGTTGGGTTTTCGATAAAGTCGAGGAACCCGTGATGCAATCCACGTTCTCGAGTGAGAAATAGAGTAAGCTGTAGCACAACCCTGAAGTCATCTGTATACGATCTCTATTGACTGAGTCAAGTTTGTTGACAAAGCCCCTCATCACCTTCTATTGAAGCATGTTAACGCACACGAGTCAGGTGACTGTCTCCTGGGCAAGTTTCTTTGATGAGAACACCTTATTGGTAGACGGTGAGCGTAATGCATTGCAGATAAAACAAACTGTAGGAGCCCCGCTAAGCTACGTCTCGTTTACCCTTTTCCTCGCTGACCGTGTTGGTTACCACAGAAGTGCCAAAAAGCCGTGGTAGTGATGCATGAACATAATATCATGGCCTCACATCACAACCTAGCCATCAAGCGCATTACCTCTATGATAGAGTCGTCCTTTCTTGTCGCGAAGGGACTTGAGGTACTAGGAAGACCAAAGCCATGAAATTCAGGCATGGAGGTCGATTGGCCGCCAGATATGTTATACGTTGCTGCAGCCAACAGTTTGAGTTTTTTTAAAACTCTTTTCCGTATCTTGGCCTTTGGGTTGCTTACACGGGAGCTACGTTTACAGCACATATAAACGAAACAGTACGGACGGCTCTTATGGGTAAGCAGACATTGTCCGAAGACTGTGTGTGTGTTCGCCAGTGAGGCTCTTCGTGCTTAAGATTATTCTGGGGCTAGCAGGATATGAAACCACCTCACACTGGCGAATTTCAAGCAACTTGAGAGTTTTTACTTTCGTGTAGGAAGCTGAAGTCGAACAGACCAGGTGGAAGGATTGGACGCATTCAATGCTTTGCACCTTTGGTCTGGTCCTGCATGTGACAGTCAATACGGTTATTACTACCTGGTATGTTCAAGGGCCGCTTTTCACGGAGTACCAGTTTTCACGAAGTGCGAATTGTGCATTTGCCGACTCTGCCTGCAGATATGTGCCAAGTCAGTAGAAAGCACTGAGGTACAATCGTTACCTCATCATATCATGACCATTATATGCTCAATTTGAAAAAATGAAATGCGCAGAACTGAATAATTATAAGGTCTGTTGAAATGAAAAGGTACGAAGCGACACTGTAGTAATATTTATTTGAAAATAATCACCTGAGAAATCACAAAGAGCCTGAACACGGCTATCCACCGCTTCCCGAGCCGAAGGGTTCTCTGTTTCAAGAATTTTTGCGGCTGTGACACAAACCTGTCCACCACTGTGTCTTTCGATTCGTCGTCCTAGTTGAAGCGACTGCCTTTGAGATCTTCTTTTAGCAAATCAGACTGATGAAAGTCGCAAGGTTACATGGCCGGTCTGTACTAGCGGATGCTCAAGCTGGTCCTGCTTGAAATTTGCCAGTACAATTTAGTTACCCTGGAGAAGTGTGGACGCGCGTTATCGTAGAACAGAATCACGCCCTCCGTAAGCTGGGTTTAGTGAAGCTTCTTACAGGCTACGGACTGTCCCAACGTGCACGTCCATGTTAGTGATTATTCCATGCTTGAGGAATTCGAGGGAAGTGTCTCGGACCTCAAAAAAGACGGTGAGCATTACCCTGCCTGCTGTGGGCACAGCCTTGATTTTATTCGGGGGGAGGTGACGACGCATACGTCCATTTTACGCTAACCCGCTTAGTCTCTGGCACGGAGTGGTGGCACCACTCTTGTCACCGGACACGACCGCTCCAAAAAGACGGGGTCTTCAGCATACCAAGACAGGTGTTACAGACTTAGTCCCAAACACAGTTTATTTTACGATTTGCTGAGCTTTTTTTTCAAAAACCACTGCGCGCCTAACTGTAACCTAACTTGTCGCGTAAAACTGCCAACATTGCTCCAACGCTAACCCCCACGATCATTGTCTTTTCACCTAGTCGATGAGTTCGGAACCGTCAGTAGTGTTTGCCTGGCCTGGTTTCGGGCCATTGCTCAAACACTCCCGGCACTCCACTTTCTCACTGACTTGTCGAACACACAGTCTCCCCCGTATACGGCCACCGTCCGGTAACGAATATCGACCGGTTGAACATCTTCCGCAGTCAGATGGTGAAACCATAGCTTTTTAGAAAATATAAAAGTACTTTGTGACCACATCATTAAGAAATTGTACAAACCGCTCGGGTTTCACGTAGATATAAAGCCCGTATCATTAGCACAAGTTAATTTAGGCTAAATATGTGCAACACAAATTAGGTAAACATTAAGTGCTCCCTATCACACACAGGACGTAACCTATGCGACCGTTCATGCGCCTTGTAACGTTTTTAAAAATATTTTCCGTAAGACTATTGCCTGTATACGGTTTTTCATGTCATGGCTAATTTTAATCCACTCCGGCATTTACCTTGTTTAAATTGGAAACCATGCAAACCAATTCAAGAGTGGCCGGTCTGGGTCTCGAACCCAGTCCTCCCAAATGCAAGGCAAAGGCTTTGCCACTAAGCCATCTTGCTCGGTACTACACTTGTTAAATAATACAAACATATGTTATGAACGTATTGTTGATGGATGGATTTATTGTTTGCCTGACATGTATACGTTAATACACATGTCACCCTTGTATATCAGTGGCGCCTAAAGCAGCAGCAGCAAATAAATGGAGCGTTCGATTTCGAGTCGTCTGGGTTTAAAGCATGGCTCTTCCGATCTGGACGATCAGCCCATGCGCCTTGTAACTTTTTTAAAAAATATTTTCTGGATCTGGACGATCAGCTCAACGGGTCAACATTTTCACCCGCAAGTGTTACGCCGGGCTTAGGCTTTCTAATCTTGACGGACCTTACCTTCTGCGCCCATAATAGAGAGTTATATCTAGTCAAATCTACATCTATTTTTGCAAACATGTTATTCCGGTGCCATATCATTAAGGATCAAATATAGGTGTATATTCGTTTGTATAAATAGTTGTGCTGCTAGATTTTATATAACTCACCATCTAGAGCCCACATTTGTGCAAACACATAGGTACGATTGAGGGTGTTACGACATACGGGTACTATCATCGTTTGTGAGCTCAAACCTTATTGGGTACTTCTCTGTAGGTAGCCAAATTAAGTTTGTACTACATATATACATATATATATATATATATACCAGAAAATCCCCTTACCGGTTGATGGGTAGCAGAGAGAGCTCTTTCAGTAAAACACGAATACGTCTACACACAGTTTAGCAGCGACCGATTACACGATTGCAGAGGAAATAAAATGTGGTTCCTAGACAGTAAAGAGAAATATTCACACAAGAGACTGCGCACAGCAAGCACTCAAGAACTGATCGACAAAGTTCTACTGCGAATATCGAAATTATAGTCATAACGACAATGTACTACAGGCTTGTTCACAAAGACCTCATGTACAGTTCCTATCTCATACAAGACGGGTAAATTCTCTCTGAAGCCGCCAACGCTAATATACTTCGATCGATGCCATTTGGCCCTCTCTTGTGACTGCAATATTCCTCTGTCAAAGAAAGCTCACCTGAGTCCAATGTGAAAATGCGAGAATATTGACTAATAATGTGCGATGATAGTTTTCAAGTAATCTCTTACCAGTTCACACTAGATGCAAGCGGATTCAATTAAGTCCACACTTTTTTCTGACGGACGTTGAAACTGTGGCCACCGTTGTCTTGAGAGGGATTATATCGAATACCGATTAAGGCTGAAAGATTTTAACCCAATGTTTCGAAAAATCTTTAATGTTGTATTTGGCGGTCTGGTCCAAAGCTATGTCGGAGCGACCAGCCGGCATCCCGGTAACATTCTATGGGAATTAAACTGTTTTACATGCAATATAGTTGACGTTTAATGTCGGCTTCTTGTAGATGTAAAAATAGAACAATCTACTCTCTCTTAAACAACTTACCGCTAACAACTACCAAATGACCTGTACCTGATCTACGAAAACGAAAGCGTCATTTAGAAATATCAAGAAACGCCGGAATGCTAAAGACGAGTTATTCCACTTGCACTTAATAAGAGTATCGCTAGGCAGGGCAAAGCGAAGGTGGTCGTAACTCGGGATGGTTATGAATTATTATTTATTCTGATATTGCAATAACTTTTTTACTACAAGCAGGTATCTTCTCTTAAGGGTCACTTGAAAGTTCGTTTCCAATTTTGCCGCTATATAGAAATGCCGGCCCTGACGGCAATATAGATCATTAATAGTATATACCATTTAACCATACATATCTCTCAAAAAGGCTTCATTGGGCTGTACTATGAGCGTTTATTCAGTTTAAAAAATCATTTAGTGGGCGCGTGATCTCCCAGAAAGCAGACGCTCCGTGGCCACCCACCTCGTTAAGCAACCTGACACCCCTGAATGTTTGTGCAGATTGTTTGAGATCAAGGCGTTTGCCAGAAAGGCCGCTACTCTCTACGAGTTGAAAGAAAATATATGCCTGGAGGTTTCAGCATTAACGCCCACGTTATGCTAAAAAAACATTTAAAAAAGTGGTGTATTTCGTATAGTCAGTGCCAAAGAGTCCCGGAGCGGCCATCTTCTTGAAAGCATATTTCAGACATAACGATATGCAAGGTACATTCTAACAAAGAATTTTGACCGTACGTATTCTATTTTGGCCTTTATGTCAGAACGTCTAAAACCCCCTATTATGCATTACGCCTAACAATTTTTCAATTCGCCGTTTTCTCGTACTATATAGCCCGCAAAGAACAGGCAGAGATTGAAAACTTCCTTCTCAACTGGATTTTTCAAAACTGCGTCCGAAGCACATTCACAATTTTTTCTTAAGCTCTTAAGAATCTCCCACAATGCAGCTTTACATACCCGGCCATAGGCATTGAGAGTGCATGCGAAAATATTTGCAGACTTCTCTGGAATATCAAGTTTAGGCCTAAGGTCGTTGACGATTAATTACGTGGCGTAAAACGGCCTGTCCAATTCCATTACTGCAAACGCTGGGGCAAACTAAAAATCTACTTGAGGTTTGCGTATTTGCGGACTTCGGCGTTTGGGCTGCGTAGCTCCGAGGTCGGACCTAGAGACTTCGGAACCAACTATTAAGCGTTGAGTTAGATTGATCACCGTCCCATGCCAGAATAGCGCTTGATCTTACTCAGAGGGTATCGCCATTTCGCCCGGACGTCGGCCTTCCCATTCTTGTACATCTAGAAGCTCAAGTAAGCAGGAAAGCTCAGTCAACTGGATTGCCGCTGCGAATCTATATTGTCGAGTGCTCCGTGTCAGAGTCTGTCCCCGACGCCTCGAAAACACTACACTCCGTAGCCTCACAGAACGTCTGCTGGGTTTTGTATGGCGCCCTCCATTCCCGAGCATTGACCGCAAGCAAGGCAGATCCATAAGAAGACAGTTAACGGTTACACAACTGTAGACAGCTGCTAAAAATAGCCAGAAACTACTTTCTGTGTGCTGTCTCTTCAACTTTTCTCACGCTTAATATCGTATTGAACATGGTTTCCTATTAAAGAAAATAGAAACTCTCGGCCCACAGTGGTGCTACGTCTTCCCACCTATTAGCAGCAATTTTTTCATCTAGAAGACTTTTTATCATAGAATTTCACTCTTTATCATAGCAAATTACCTTTTATTTTATCGCTCCGCAGGGTATTTTTTAACATAAGCCTCCCCGTGGCATGCAATGTTTGACCTGAATTCTGGTAAACAGCTCTGTTCCCTATGTTGCACTTTTAGAATACGCTGAAAGCATTTAGTTGCGCGAAGAAGTTCAGGTTAGGGCAGAGATGGGATGCGGTTTCAGAAGGTCATCTCCATGTCAGAGTAATGTTATACAAAGAATGGCGGTAGTTGTCTTCGAATGCACAACATTGAATCACAATAGGACGATCCAGCGTTATCCTGATAATTAATGAAAGTAATTTAAGTAAATTAAAAGCGTCCTTTTAAAACTGCTTTAATTCTAAAAGTTTTAAATAGGCATCGTCCATACAAGACCTAAGGTCTCCCACGCATATCACCTGAACGACACTCTGTGCTTCTGTGATTGCTCTTGAGTAATCATTCTCAATATAAGAGCCCGCTATTATGCAGGTCGTTGAGCATAATTTTAAACGATATTTGCATTGAATACAATTCTGCCGTAACGATATCGCAATATTTCGACGATCTCACGATCGTTTTCTGAAAAGGGTTGCTAATCGTTGCAAAGTTTCTAGAGACCTGGTAGTGTCTTTAGCCGTAGGTTTGTATCAATGACAGGATGTTTTTTGAAGTATCTAGCAATTAATGTCGTACAATATGGCGAACATTATATTCATATGATGATATGTAGTATCCGACAGAGCTGTAGCTCCGTGTAATCCACAAGGTCTAATTTATACCTTTGCATGGCGGACAATTTGGACGAATTTGACAATGTGAGGATTTGAACCGACTGGTAATATTCGGTTTTCAATCAAGTAATATTTTATATATATACGCATGATAATGGCATTTGGTATTTGTTAGCAGCGCTAATGCTAACCTAATGCCTATATGTAACTTTACACTTGGAGAGTGGAAGTGAATAAATATGCTAAAGTAGCATTATATATATATATATATATGTATATATATATATATATAGATATATATATATATATATATATATATATATATACATACTTAGGCTTGCCTCAATTGTACTGGTTTTTGCTTTTCAAAAAGCATAATAGATTTTAAAAGTATGTACTGAAGGAGCTTCCGACGACTTTGATGCACTCCCGGATTACGTCCGCACTAAGAAGGCACCAAGGTCTGAACGAGCCGCCTTACTGATGTGAACCAACCTCCTACAGCAGCTTTTGCAATGTTATTCCACGGCAGCCGAGATCGGAGAAAATTGCAGCTCCCCCGGCTCTCCCAGGGAAGTAAAAGGGTTTTTTCCCTGTTCATTGCATCTCTACATCCTGCGTCTCCCTGCTTTGCTTGCTGCCAATCTTTTTTGTTGTTGTTGTTGTTGTTGGTGTTGTTGCTGCAGCTGAGTTGCGAAAATGATTTGTCATGCCCCTATCCGACAGAACCGGTGGAACTAGTTACGTCCACACATTGTCTGGCTGTGTTGTTGGGCTGAGTTTGAGTGAAGTTTTCTCACAGCTAAGTTGTGTTCGTCTTCATCGTCGTCGTCGTCGTCGTCGTTGTCGTTTCGAGAGCGTTTCGAGAGCCGAAGGAGCAGCTTGTCGCTTCAAAGAGCGACGACGCCCGAAGGGTTGCATCAGGGCAGACCCGATGTTGTTGACGACAGGAACGAGTTAGTGCTTGATTCGAACACAACAAAGATCTGCCCGCACCGCCCGATGCCGCCGTAGCATTGCTGCGCACATGTACCATCAGCCCATCACATCAGCGTCGTTCGGAAGATCAAGGCAACTACAACCTACGCCTCCGCTAATCGCAACCAGCCCATCTCTCAAACTTTGAGATGGAGATCCTCTTTATTTTTCCTTTTTCTTCTTCGTCTCCTTCTTCTGCTTATTGCCATTCTTCTACCTTCCCCCGGCTGGATGAAGGACGTCTGTCTTTCTATTCGTGTCAAACGCATCTAGCATCTCTCCTGCCATTGAGCGACGCTGCATCAAGCTGCATCGCAGAGTGCAGCAGCCTTTGCTGCGCTTCGTGCTGCTTTAAACCTATTGCAAGGCAGTGCCCACATACGAACACACATGCACATACAGACGCCTACACAGACCCACTCACGCCGGAACGCGCTCGAGAACCGTAGACTGTTTCAGGTGCGTTCTGCGCCGCTTCAATGCGCCCAAGGTGTTGCCGAAAGAAAGCAGCAATCTGTCTCGGGTAATTGATAATTGCACAAAATTAAATAAAAAATAATAAAACACTATAATATAATAAACAATAAAACAAATTCCGAGCAAATATAATCTAAACGCGATTGAAAACTTCCAGACTTGGCAAAGGAATAAGGTATGATCTTTCAATGCGACAAAACACGGCTACATATGTTTTTGCGTACCCGTGAAAGTGGCGGAATTTTCCCTAGGATATGATTCAGCATCCTCCCTACAGTATTTATTTGGCGTCATCAATTGTAGCTTCTATTATAATTTATAAATTTTAAATGATGTCAAAATGCTTTGCTTTTACGCAGACGCTTGCTTGTGGTGTGTGTTATATATATATATATATATATATATATGTGTGTGTGTGTGTGTGTGTAAAAGTAGTCTGGCCGACTATAACTGCGCCCTTCCCGCAATATCTGCATATGCGCATATGGTGCTCCTTGCGGAATTTTAAAACTTAGCTTTGAGCCAGTCGCATAAAAATCAGACTCGTAATCGAACGTATAAGGCTAAGAAAAAGCCGACCCCAGCTGCCGCCTTCCTATAAAGAACCACCAAAATGGTATTCAAACTGGCGATAGATCAGAGGTTTATAAGCCGAGACTACCCTAAGCCTTGAAAAACGACACGTTTAACTCTTATACCGACACCCGGTAAGTCGCAAGAAGAACCCTCGGCACACCGCCACATATGCTCTTCTGTCCATCCAGAACAGCTAAGCACATTATCAGCGAACGAATAGTTTTCAAATCCGGCACATTGCATAATCGGCTCTCAGCAAAATTAGGAACTTCACTGAAACACAGAGAAATGAGGCGAGAGCAAACCGGTCGCATTGTGTGGTTATAGCCATTGATGTCAGAAACGCGTTTACCACGCCTTCGTCGCCTACGAACAAAGCATTTTCAGACAAAGGCGCCCCCCCTTTACACGCTACGGTCCAAATCGGCTTCATAAAAACGAAAGCAACTCCTTTAAACGGTCTGAAGCTCTGCCCTCTACAGAATCTCACACTACTCCTGAAGAAGCAAATTCACGCACATGGTCACGATTTGGATAGGACTCTCACAGTAACACCTCATGTGCGCTATGCAGCAAAAGAGCCAAAACCTTAGCAAAGCTGCGAAAAGCTCTCCCGTGGACCAGAGATGCAACCGACTCTCAGCGCCATCTCATAGCATCAGTAACAGACAGCACCATGCTATATGCGACACCCTTATGGGAGCGCACAACTACCAGGGTTAAAACACGCCATCTCCCCAACAACACTCAGAAACTTAACGCAAATCGCTCAGCTTTCCACATAATGTCATACAAGTACTCTCTTCACAGGTTTCTTGAGACCTAAAAGTAAAAGAACTAGCCTCAAGAAGCTCCTCAATTAACGTCCGAACAGATACCCTAAGCAAAGGAAGCCAGCAATGGGAAGCAATCCGACCGGACCATCCAGAATACTGGACAGAATTAATTCTCCCTGATCTCAAAAAGTGTTCAGCTTTAAACACGGCTCGCATACCTACTCTCTCTACCGTGCCTGCTTTCAGCAATACAAACAACGCATTGGTAAAACTGACTCACACTTATGCCGTATGTGCAACTCAAGAGAGGCTGACGATGTAAGACATTGTAAAGCAAGACAGACGATGTAAGGCAAAAATCAATCGCATATAAGATGACTGGCTTGTCCACGATTCAGGTGATGCCCTCATTGTAGAAAAAAAAACAAATTCCCGGCCAGTGTTACCAATTTGAGTGTAATTTCCAGTGAAAGAGACGCCAAGCCGCCATACTTTCTTCAGAAAGACAAAGTAAGTTAGCTTGCGCGTTTTATAAACTATCGTGAACCCGCGAATGCATGAAGTGTCCTAGGAAATGCTGCACTTCTTTCAGCAAGATCGCGCCCCAGCTCATACCAACCTCTCATTAGTGGAGTGGCTATCTGAGCATATGGGCATGTTTTGGAGCGAGGGCGTATGACTGAATAGACCCGATTTGAATCCACTAGACTATTATGAATGGGGTGTCATTGAGCGATAACCTAACAGCACTTTTCGACATGCGGTTTAGACCCCGAATTGAAAAGTTTCGGCAGCATGAACGGGTTTATATTCAACAAGAGTTTTCGCCAAAAGTTCCCCTGCCGACTCACGCAAAAAATGTCATCTAAAAATATGTTTTCATTTTATGTTCTTTTTTGCGCACTTTATCGCCCCCTTTTCGTTCAAAAACAACTTGACTCGATTCCAAACGACGCGTTTTAATTTTTCTTAAAGAGTGGGAGAGAAAGTGGCGCAATTGCATTGCAACGGGCGGGAGCTATTACGAAGCGAACAAATACACTTTGGAAGATTAAATAGAAAAATATTTTTTTTATAACTTTGTATCAGGTTATACTTTTTGATCCGCTCTCGAATGTATATATATATATATATATATATATGTCGATGGCATTCACACGCGTAAAACTAGCAAACCCATCTCAACTATTTAAAATCAATCTGCATATCTATAGAGAGACCTAAAAGTAGGTCAAAGTTTGCCTATCGGCATACGATATTTTTGCAAAAACGCTCTCATGCCTTCTACGACATCATTTTGAAAATGGAACAACAGCTGTCATCTAGCGCCAAAAAAATTGCCGGCGTTAAACATTAAAACATATGATGATATGAGTTCCTATACCTTACCGTAAAAGGAAACAGGTAAGCAGCATGTTGTTAACATAGTAGCATTAATAAAAACTGGTAATTAATATAAATCTTAGTAGTGAAACAATTACATTTCGCATACTATTGCGATCGCCAAGCACTGCTGGAGACAGAATCCATTCTTACTATTAACGCTTATTACATCTTTAGCAATATAAAGGTAATCGCATCATTGCTATTCTGCCTATATAAAACAGAAATAAACGAAATCACTCCCGAGAGGTTTGATAGCAGACTACATAGGATTTATTTTGTTATGCAGCAATACAGTATCAAACGTTTCAACGTACGTTTTATATAATGACTTGCGCTTAGCGACCACGAATAATTTGATTGAGAAATTTGAGGCTACATGTTCCGTTGAGAACAAAAAACGCCTAGATCTCCTGTGACCGTTAGAATAAGCGGCAATATCGCCGCTGTTCAAGATCGTGTGAACGAGAACCCGATGACTTCGACCTGCTGCCGCGCTTAGGAATAGGTCTTTCAATGTCACGTTTGCGAACAATTTAACAGAAGAATTGGGTTTGCACCCTTGCATGATTTCGACGGCTCAAGCCTCCTGGCCTTCAAGAACGCTACAAATTCGCTAAGATAAATATGGTTTTATTTCATTTTGAAGTTACAGTGGAATATGAAATCTAACTACTCTTGGGCTTGTGAGGGGTGCTACCAATCGAGCTTATCCTCGAGGCAGCCCCTCATTGTGCCCATAATTGCTGCCGCATTGCCGCGCTGAACCGCCAGAGATAGCCGCTGGAGTAGAAAGTCGAAAGCTCTTTTGTCCCCCGTCGTGAGTTCAATTCGTTTGCCAATCTTCTGTAATAGTGACCATGCCTCAGGGCCAGGTCCCCCTAGTGTCTCCAATACTAGTGGCACAAAAATGAACTCGTCGGTGAGCTGGGCGTATTTGTTGGTCTTTAGACGTTCCGCCTTGCGTGCTGCGGAGCCAGCGGCTGATGCGCTGGCCTCCATGTTCGAGGGGGCGAGCGTGTCGGTGACTGTAGCATCCCAAATAAGCGCCTTTCCCCTTTCAAAAGGGATAAGGGTGAGACCGTCAGGCCTCTTTCCGTCGCTTCTCAGGAGGCCGGTTGGCTCTCGAATACATGGCAGTAGAGCTGACCTTAAGGCCCGGGCGGTAATCTCGTTAATCTCGCTGTGGCGGCTTTGACGTCCTTCGCTTCTGTTGCAGGATAGCCCGTGGGTTCCCCAAATGTCCACTTGTGCTCCGCACGGACACCGGTGTTCCTCCGTTAGTCTTGTTCCCAACCTCAAGCCGATGCACAGACGAAAACTTTCGTGATCAAGTAAAGTGCCAAGGTTTGAGGAAGGGATGGCTTGGAGCCATTTGCTAGCTCCTTTTTGGACAACCGCCTGTAGTCGGGCTTTGTCTGCCGTGGACAGTGCATCGGCCAGTAAACGCTGATATTTCTTGGATACTATGAGATCGTCATAGGACCTCTGCAGGTGTTTGTTTGCCTCTGGGAGTAGGCCTGCGAGGTTCTCGAATCTTGTATCCGCAGCTTTTTTGGCATCCTGGAAAGCCTGCAGGGCTATGGCCGGGCTGATGTGCTGGACTGTAGCTTCTGAGGCGTGTAATGAAGCAACGTGACAGCTGGCTGCCAGATCTGCTGCAGAGCGGATTCCCAAACCTCCGAGTCTAAGAGGAAGGGTGGCTTGAGCCCAGTTGTTGTCGGCCAAGTTTAGATTGAGGAGGTCGCTAAGGCTAGTCCTAAGGCTATTGTCTAACTCCCTCAGCAAATCCTGGTTTGCTCCGACGTCCGTGCTGCGGAGGAAGTGGATAACTCTCGATGAGCCCAACGATGATTTTAATAGGTGATATGCGCTATGGGGATTAAGCAGGTTTAGCCGGTTTAGGCGAGAGCAAAGACTCTTTATCTTACCTGCGAGTTCTGGGTGAGTGGCGGCCGACCCCACAGGGGACCCTAAGAGCGTCATATCTGCTGCCTCGACTTGTTTGCACCCCGGAAGAAGTGCCTCAAAGGCGGATATGTTCGGGTGGCCTTTGTAAATAATTTCGCACTTTTGGGGGTTGAGCTCAAGACCACTCTTTTGACCGAAGTCAAGAACTCTCTTGATATCTGCCTGTACCACAGAAGCTTCTCCCCCAATGGTGCCATCGTCTAGGTACCAGAGATTTAAGGGGGACTGGATAGAATTGACCAGTTCTTTGATTGCTAGGCAGAATAGCGGCGGACCAAGGGGGTCGCCCTGCTGCACGCCGCTGCGCGAGAAAATTGTTCTTTCACCGAATGAGAGCTCTGAACTGGATCTGTAGGTTTGGTCAACTAAGGGGGCTGCCTCTGGCCAATCCGTTTGTACAGTTTTTAGTATGTGGTCGCGACGGACCTGGTTAAAAGCATTCTTAAAATCGAGTTTGGCGGCGACGAAATTGTAGGGTGCGCTAGACATAAAAGCTCTTGTTGTGTGGACCACTGCTTCGATGCCATTAGGCGTATTGAAGCCAAGCTGGTGGGCCCCAAGCTTTTCGCACACGATATTTGTTCCTAGCTTGACAGTGATTTTTGCCGCAATCCTCCGAAAGACTGAGGAAATGACGATTGGACGAAATGACCCACTCGGCTTTTTAATTGCGATGAGGCGTCCACCAAAAATAATAGGGCGGATGGCCTCAGGCACTGTGCCATTTCTGATAATGTCAATCACTTTTGCTAAGTCACGCAGTAGACGACTGGCGATATTTGTGTTGGTCGTGGCAATGAGGTCTCTGAGGTGGCGCGGCCGCAGGCCGTCCATACCGGCGGTAGACCCTGCCGGAAAAGTTCGTACGGCCTCGCGAATCTCTTCTGAACTGGTGACTAGCGGCTCAGCATGGGACAGTCTTGGTGGCAAGTCAAGGTCGGCCGGTTCACTAGGGTGTTTGGAAGTCATTTCCACGAACGCTTCGGCTGCGCAAACAGGACTTCCCACAGAAAGCAGAGCTCTCGCAGCGCCTCCAATGTCGCCTTCGCCTAGTAGCCTGGTTGCTCGTCTAGCGGCAGCTTTGTCCTCGTTAGGTCGCTTGTTTCAGTGCTTCCTTGGGACCAATTCGGGTGAAGGCCCACTACCTGATCTATGTTCCTCGATTCTGTCTCTGAGGTATGTGGTCCAACTAAGATTGTTCTGTTTTCGTGATGGAGCTCTGAGAACTGTATGCGCGAAAACCAGTAGGTTGGCCCAGCTATGCGCGTCATTGTTTTGATGTACGAGTGAAAGTGTGTCGGCCAGCGCTACCGCAACTGCAGGACGAGCACTTTTAGGGATGGTGTCGAGCCGTTTGTATGTCTTTGTGTACTCGGCGAGTTTTTCGAGTGTTGTCGACCGGATTGCTGACGGGGGGTAAAAATGGGTGTTCAATGTTCGAGTGTGCTGCCGTCATGTGCCGTTTGATTCCTCTTCTCGTAAAGTTCCTTTGGCAATGCGTGCAAGTCACCCTGTTGTAGTGAGGAGCTGGGCTTAGGTTCCCTGTACCCGACCCGAAACTGGATAAATAGTCCGTCTGCGGGAGGTTGTCCGAGTGGCTCGGACCGGCTTTATTTTCGGTGGCGTCTTGAGGCATTATGTTTCGGCCCGACAGATTTCTTCACTTCGAAAGCTGATAACAGCCTGATGACTGGTCCGAGAAGGTTTGCAAGGTTACGAAGTGCGCTGGCAGCTTGAGGGTCAAGGCCACTTAGCATTTTTGCAGCGCTGGTGAGCCCTGCAAGAGGGTCTGCCTTGCGAGTGGAACGCGCCCTTGATGACGACAAGTCCACCCAGGTAGTGCCGGGAGCTCGACGATATTCCGCCTGGCGCGGGCGCATTCTGCGTCGGCGATGTATCGGTTTCAAGGCCTTAAGAGGGGCAAGCGTAATAGTCTTATCGGACGTTCCATCCGAACTAGGAGCAACGATCTCACGGACCACTGAGGCGTAGGAACGAGGAGCGTTCTCATCTGTCTCGCATGGTGCCGGATTCGTCCGAGTCGCCGGTTTTTCTACAATAGTGACCGTCGGGTAGTCGGACTGGACCTGACGAAGGACTCGTGCTCCGGTAATAATCTTGCTCCTTTCCCAAGCAATGGCGTAGATCGGACACGAAAGAGACGCTGACCTGTGTGCACCTCCACAGCTTGCGCATTTTGGAGCACTTTTACAGTCCTTAACTAGATGTCGGTTACTGCCGCAGTTCACACATGCTACTTGACCGCTGCAAGAGGATGCGTGATGACCTAAGCGCTGACATTTGAAGCATCTTGAAGGACGTGGTGGCTCGACTGTCACTGCATGGGTCTGAAAGCCAAGATGCACGGTGGCCGGCGGGGCTCCCTTGAACTTGAGCAGCACCTTTCGTGTAGGGATGGCCGCCTGTTGTGCGCCGAGACCTGCTCGTCTGCAAATGCGTTTTACTTCTATGACACCGGCGGAGCTAAGTTCCTGCAGTATCTCTCCTTCCTGAAAGTCTGGGCTAACATGGTTGATGGCACCCCAGATGTTGTCGATATTTTTTGATGCTGCTTTGACTCGCAGCCCAGCTAGTTCGGTGATGCACATCAGTTTACGTGCGTCCTCAAGCTTATCGACGGTAGCCGAGATTTGTCCATTCTGTGCCGAGATGTTAGCGTCTGCCACTTTTAGGTGTAGGTCCTTGCACATCCCTAATACATTCCCTCCTGGCAATGAGCTGCCGTCTTCAGCTGCGCTGAAGGTTACACGGAAAACCTTGTGTGCACCTGGTTCAACATTTTGCTTGAGTTTTGCTAACGCTTCTTCCTTTTTCCGAATATTGCGCCGTCTGCTTTTATTCATAACTTCCTTAAAACCCTCTTCTTCTGGCAGTTCTTGAGGTGCTGCCTCGGTGTTAATAGCCTGTACTGAGGCTTGGGTTTCGCTACTCGGTCTCGCGCGTTTCACCCCAAGTTGTCGGCCTTCCTTATTGTCAGTAGCTACTGTTTCGTTATCACTTTCGCATATGGGCGATGCGGTCGTCTTCGCACTAGCACGATCTGCCTCCATGTTGCTTTCTACTGAGGTGGTAACGGCCCTCAATCGTGATATATCGAGCGAGTCTGGTGGTTTATCCTGGCCGGATATCACAACCTTCGGCATGCCTGTGCCGTAACAAGCTTCGGGATACAAAGCAAGCAACTGCTCCAAAATAAATAATATTAAGTTAAAAATAAATAAATAATATTAAGTTAAAAATAAATAAATAATATTAAGTTAAAAATAAATAAATAATATTAAGTTAAAAATAAATAGATAATATTAAGTTAAACATAAATGAATAATATTAAATTAAAAAATATATTTAAAAAAAAAAAAAAAGGAGCGTGCAGGCTTAGGTATTGAACCCGGTGCTGTTAGGTTGTAGACGATAGCGCTGCCACTACGCCACGACAACCTGATGCTTCGAGTCTTCTCCGAGCTCCAAGTGGCTTAGCCAGTAACTACGAGTGTTCGGTCTACGATGACAATGGCAAATCGAACTCGATCAGCTGGAGGGTTCAAAAGGAAACCGGCTCCTGAGGGTTCGCATCCAAACTGTCTTCGAGCGCATCGGTTCACCACTCGAGTGTTCACTACACACACAGTCGATGGTGCGATTATCACTGCCAGAAACACAGTCAAACCACATGAATCACACTGTTTTACGGGAGCTGACGGAAACACGACCGCACTCTACCGAATCGAACGTTCGAAAAAGAATTCGCTAAGATTATAAAGCGCCACAGTAGCAGTGGGATGCGCTTACAACAAGAAAGCTGTTTGAAACTATTTTCTAATGAAGCTAAATTTACCTTAATGTGTAAGTGAATAGGCAAACCATTCGCATTTAGAGCTCTGAAAGTCCAGACATAACCCTCGAGCAAGCAATTTATCCACTGAAAGTCAATGCCCCTACATCATCGAGAACAACCGTGGAGAAACTGTAGCCATCAACAGCCAGCGATGCCGGGACTTCGTAGAGAACTTCTTGTATCTTCCGGAATTGGACGAATTGGCTGTTTAAGTAGCATTCCCTACGGGAAATTGCCTTACCCGAAACGTTGTTACGTATCATTCGGCGCTCTCAAAAGGCACGTCCCGCAGACGGTAAGACAAAGATTCTCCGTTGGCATTTGCATTCGTTAAAAGGCCTGCGCGTCAGCTATCGACAACGGCCCATGGTGATTGAAGACGAAGTTTTTTTGTCGTGCGATCCTGGGGGGGGGGGGGGGGTTCGGAATCGAAGCTTCTCAATCACGTTCTAGGTGGTCCTCGTAGCATTGTTGTTCCGCGTTTGTTCGTCAATCATCCTACACCGAGGAGCCGCGTAATATTGTCGGGAACCCCGGCGATATGCACACAGCGGGAAAGACAAACTAGAGTTTGCTACCGCTCCAATAGTCATGATAACTCGTTTTAACTCTGGGTATATGTATATATATATATATATATATATACATACATATATATATATGCGTTGTCTCTAACTGTGTCACGCAAAGACTGAGTCAAGCGAAGTTGCGGAGCTTTGTCCATGCAGGCGATATTGTGAACGGGTAGAAACCTTTGTAGAATCACTCTGCTATAAACGACAACTGACCCTGGCAGCGGCGCTGGCGCAGCTTTATTGCGTGTGAATATTCCGGGCCGTGCTATCTTCTCAAAAGGAAACATTGACTGGCCGGCAAAATCTCCGGATTTGTACAACCTTGGACCTCCTATTATAGGGTTTTGTAAACTTGAACCCTTTATTTATATTATACGCAGTACACTTGTGTTAAGAAATTAGGCCAACCCCAGTAAACTACTGCCGGAGGGCAGCGAGCCTAGCACCGCGGGTTTTGTAAAGAACCGCGTCTATAGGGACGCCCCCGAATCAAGTCCTGAGCTGAAAGACCGTATATGCGAAGTTATTGCCGGAACAGACCGCCAAATGTGTCTAAATGTCGTCAAAACTATGCCAAAACGACAGCCTTACAGCCTGCATGTGGCAGAAGGGCATTTGCCAGATGTTGTATTCCACACATAACCCTAAACTCTCAGATTCATTGCAAACTAACAGTGAACGAAGCCAATGCATTGCTTGTTTTTTTCTCTTTATTATCAAAACACCAGTGCTTCGCTGCCAACCCTCTATATAGCTCTACGGCGACCACGCATACAAAGCTACCAATCTCATCTCAACTACTCAAACGCAATCTGGCTATCTAGAACGAGGCCTAAAATTAGGTCAAAGTAGAACGTGAATAACCGCTGAGTTACTCTACAGTGTCTAGACATTGTCATCGTTGCCAAATAGTTTTAGCCTAATAAGATGTCATTATTACAGCTAATTGAATAACCGCAGTATATTACTCCTAGGATTGGTGGTTGGCACAAATAGGAGTTCGAGCAGGTGATTTGCGGTCAGTGGAATAGTGGACCACGCTGGAATCGAGTCGAGCCGAGCTATTTGATTACGGCAGGCCCGTGGGTTCTGTCCGCGTTTCTAGACGTTCCTAATCGAAAGCAAAGGGTAGGCCTGCAAATATTTATAGATCGCTGTCAGGCCATGGGCTACAGCGAAGTAGTGGCGCAACAGGCTTGGGACAGTGATAAGGTTTCCTATTGTTGTTAATATCATCAATATTTTTTTTTCTACAGTAATTGAGTAAATCAACAACAGACCAATGTAAGCCAACCGAGCAAGGTGGCTTAGTGGCAACGCCTTTGCCTTGCATTCGGGAGGACTGGGTTCGAAACCCAGACCGGCCACTCTTAAATTGGTTTGCATGGTTTTCAATTTAGACAAGGTAAATGCCGGAGTGGAGTAAACTTAGCCATGACATAAAAAATCCGTACACGGGCAATTGCCTTACGGAAAAATCTAAAAAAAAAGCAGTTGGGAGTAGGTAATCGTGCCTATGCACATCTTACGTTGAAACGCCAAAAAATCACCCAAATGCATCCGGGCCCTAGTCATGACAAAAACATAACATACATAAAAACACTTTTATTACAACATAGACATGTGTGTATCATATTCTGACATAACTTAATCGTACTGTCATATTTCTCTCATGAAAATCTGTGCGTAGCAAGGAAATAGGCTTCAATCAACTGGGTGCCCAGGGGCCCAGATTTATGTGCCCAGTCTAGTAGTACGCTACGCAAACAGAACAATGACGACCTCCAGGCGCACCCACAGCTTTAAGATTAGCGGACTGTTGGAATCCTAGGCTTTTTGATTTTTATCACTAAAGTGCGCTAGAAAGTTAACTTCCCCACGTTGGCATTGAGCAGTCAAGCTGCATTGTTTTAAACGAGAGTAAAAGGTAGAAGTAATTGTAGTATTCGGGTGATGAGTAAGTGAAAATGCGTCGTAATTAAACCTCTCTTACTTGTTCTTTATCCCTATGTCGCATGCATGGACAGAATCTAGTTTAGGGGGCTAATAAATTTGAATAATAATAATAATAATAATAATAATAATAATAATAATAATAATAATAAACTGGCCCGAAGGAAGGTGCTTCTAACCATAACATAACGTGTAGCCGCCATCTTAGTGCATCCATAGAAGTTCATGCACGCTGCACATGGCAACCTTAGAAATTAGATCACTCGCTTTCTCTCGCCTTCATTGAGAAACTAAGTCATTGTAACATGACAGAATCATAAAGTATACTATTAGCAGTGAAATAAAAGTCCATTAAACGCATCTACGTCAAACGTAACTCTCAATGACCAGCAGCAGCAACAACAACATTAACAACAACAACAACAGCAACAACAGCCACAACAACAACAACCATGGTTTCCGACCGGCAGACTGGCCCGAGGCAATGGCCGATGATGTTGTGGCATTAACATCGGCGCCGATAATGATGGTGCCACTTTGAACAGCAGCAGTTGTCGGAGTCGACCCGTCCGTTACAGCGTGGCGGGCGCAATGATAGAATCGGCTCCGACGATGCCGACACCAACAACCACGGCTACTCAGGTAATTACTGGCAGCGTAGCGTGTCAGTGCAGTCAGATAGGTGTGCCTGTCTTCGCCGTGAATACGACCGTGAATAGTTCCCGCCAATACCCGGCGGCGGGCTCAATTCATATGGCCGTCGTTTCGTCCAGAATTTCTCTCTTGCTTAGCGACCATCGTTTCAGGACGCGCCAATGATGATGAGTATAACAATCATGAGCGATATCGGTCCACACGTAGCAGCAATAAAGATCAAAATAAAAATAAAACAAAAGTTTAATGCAGGAACACGATCAGACAATACGACTATACCAACAGCCAAAACAAGAAAAATCAAGGAGGAAAAAAACAAAAGATATATGTATATATATATATATATATATATATATATATATATATATATATATATATATGTATTTATGTATATATATGTATTTATGTATATATATATATATATATATATATATATATATATATATATATAAACTAGATTGTGGGATTCGTAAGTGCAGCCTCTAACCCAAAACAAAGGTCGCCCATTCCTCCATGTCCGCTTTAGTTCCAAATAAAGAAAAGTTCATCTTTCTGTAAATAATTCTATTCGAGAGCAATTGTTATGTATGTTTATTAAACAACAAAACGCCCACGCAAAAGCCTACCTATTAATACCTAGATGTTGTTCTTGGCTCAGATTTAAAATTTTGAACGCATATTGCTCATAATACCGACTAGGTATTATTTGCGACGCGTTTGAGCAATTGTTATATATCTATTACACAGGATGTTGAACACGATTGTAAACTATATCGTGCTTTTATCTGACTTTTTTTTGGGGGGCTGATGACTCTCAGCCAACATTTAACGTCCACGGAATCACTTTCGCATTGCTTTGTCAGACCCCGTAAATTCAAATAAGCCAAAACAGCGGGCATCGAACCTGTGCACCTATGTGTCTCCTCCGATTAAGCACGTTAGAACGGCATCCAGTCATCTCTGCCTCAACGATTCCAGGCTTGACTTATGAGACGAGTTGCCAATCGCTGCAATGTTGCGGGGGTTCTGATTGCACTGTCAACGGCCACTGACTTCCAGCGGTAGTTGGGATATATATATATATATATATATATATATATATATATATATATGTATAAACAGCACCACACAACAGTTACCACAAAAGAAACTTGAACAGCTTGTGCGGCAAAACAGGTTGAACCTATAACTTACTGTGAAACCTAATTCTCTATGGAGCGGCGGCTGTATTCAGCGAATCGAAACTGTAAGGCTTGACTTGTGAAGCACACCTTTGAGTGGCGATCTGCCCGCCGAATTCGATAACGTGATTAATTTAATTGGGTTGTGCGACCCTTTTTCAATAAAGGACTTGCACAATATTCAATTATAAATAATAATTACATTGCATTACAGTGCGTTGTTATTGCTTCATTGCGCGTCGGTTGTGAGCATTTAAGACATGGATGGCTTGAGTAAGCCCTTTCCTGTTCTGTTCGCAGCTTTTCAACGCGGATGCGTTTGCTCTTAGCTACATGCCATCCTTGTCTTGCACAAAATTAAACCCTTGTTAACAAACCCCAAAAACGAACCTGAAGTCGAACAATTTGAATGTGCTCATGTTTTAAGGCTATAAGTTCAAATAATTCTTCAGATCCTGAATGCTGTAGTGCGGCTGATAAATCTGCCAAACAATGAGTGGAAAATTTCCCTATGCTGCTTTTTTTCAGAGCATATTGTGCTAAAAATAATGCCTTCGAATTTTACTGCAACATTGGTGGAACTGCGTTACCGTCAGCTTGCCACTATCACATGTTTATCACTAACATAAGCCGCTATTTTAGTAATGATGATACTCAATTAGCCATCATCTCTATTTGTAAACACACATTTTTGTTATTCCATTGTCAAGAATCTTGATTTTGACATCCTCCGCTCATATTTTCTAAACGCAAATTGTCGTTCCTGCAAACCGAGTCAAAAAAATTCGGAAACTGGCGGAGAGGGCGCAGACCATATGTTAAATATGTTTGCGTTGTGGATGCTGAATATGGCTGCGATTGATCTTCCCTCTTTCATGTCATAACTACTAGATTGTAATGCACATAGATTAGCATAAGCTAGAAGACCTACAGAAGACTACACTTTCTAGACATCATACGTACTAAATAACCTTGAATGAGTGATATGAAAGCATTCGATACATTTCATGCGGTTGGCCTGAAGCACATCACTAGTTTGCTCGCGTGTCGAGTGGCCAAGTGGACATAAACAAACGAACGTTAAAATCCTAGCAGTGTCCTAGCCTACTTCGTAAATGCATGCAGTCGTGAACTGCTGACGCGCGTGTTGATGAATGATGCCATTTTTAACAACATGCGCGTTTTTTTAAATACGTACACATTTGATTGCCGCGAACGCATATTACACATTTGAAGCAATTGTACCTGCAACACCTTACCACTTCGACCGCAACACACCCGCAGCATAACACTACGATAAAAAGGACACGTGAGTTAAAGCAGGTAGCAGACAGAGGAACCGGCTTATTTTGTTCCCTAGTGGATGAAGGAAAAAAACTGCATGAAAACAAAAAGTCAGTACTCTGCAAAAAACCTTCCACTGGCACCACCTCTTTGAACGGCAAATCTTTTTGAAACAAATACGCATCCAGACATAATCCACGTCGATGAATTTGTAACAAGACGTAACGAGGCGTTTTGTGCATTGGCTAAACACCAGCTTACCAGCAAGTGATCGACGTGCGTGAACGTTACAGAGCAAAAACTGTCCTACCGTCTACAAAAGTGGAATAGTTTACATGCTCACCTTGTTTCCTTCTTCATAAAGCCCAAATATGACGCAATTTTTTCACTTAGTTATTTTATTCGTTTATTGTATATGTAATAACGTTTAGGCCCAGAGTGCAATCTTGAATAAAACCTGCTTCTAGCAGGTATGCTAGAAGCAGTTGTTCGGCCCGCTGATGAGTTATGCGGGGGCATTTATTTGTATACTAGGTGGATAAAAAACGTTCGCGCTATGAAATATAAGCAATATACGGACAAAAACCACATACATTTTATTGTTACCAGTATAATCCCCCCGAAGCTCAACACAACATCAGCCACAAGCCTTTATACGACAAGCAAAACATTCGGAATCTTCAGGCCCAAAATAGTCTCATATGGCGCGTAATCACAGCGGTAATGGTTTGTCAACGCCAACTTATTGCTCGAAGAAAGAAGAATTGCCCCTTCGCTCATAATGCCATTTGAAAGAGTTCCTGGCGCATACCACATCATTGTTGCTCAAATATGTTTTTTTTTTCCGGACAGAGATACTTCTGGGTGCATTAAGGTTGCGCATGCAGGTTAGACGCATCGCCGTTTCGTTAACTGCATCTAAACTAGCTTCAATTTCCGTTGCAGTTAAGCCTTCAAAAACGATTTAATCAAAGCACGGTACTTCTGCTCCACTGTGACTGGGGATCTGACATTTTAACGTTTCGACCTGTAATTTGTTTGTGTTATTGCGCAACCTGTTTGTACTAACTACAAACGCAATAATAAAAACCAGTACACGTGCCATTTCGTTTTGTTACTTCTGAAAAACTCTCTCTCTCTCTATCCGGCGCTGTAGTCGGCATGAGTTTTTTCACGCGTTGGATGTGGTTGATACAGCAGGCCTTCTGAAAGCTGCTTGGATCACGCTATACATTAAGTTCTGCATGTCTGAGGCGCCCACCGTAGCAGGCGCGACCTGCCGAAGGAATTAGCATCCAGCATGATGCCGAGCTGAGACGAGAGCATTGTAGGCTAGTATATACACACAAAAGATCGACGCAAGCCACAGTTTTCGAGACAGACATTGTGATCGGCTGTCCGCAGAGGGAACGCAGCTGGCGCTTCGACTGACTGCGCGGGCGTCATGGACTGAGCTAGTGAACAATGAGGATCAATCAGACGTTCACTACTTACCATTGTACCGCAATGTTATCGCTGCACGTAACAACGACATTGATGGTTGTGCTTAACATTGCTTGGAAGTAGTTTCTTGGAAGAGGCGCATCGAGTCCTATAGGATAACTACGCCATTTGGCTGTGGCCGACCGAATCGCTCGTACATTGGCTTGGCTCCTTTCTCTCATGAACAATGGACGCTTATACACCGAATAGAGGGAGGCCTAATACTATTAAACGAGTTCTCAGTTCTCTGAATCTCATTTGTTCGGTAGTTAGCGAAAGTGCCGTTTTTAGCTATAACATTAAAATGTCCTAAATATATACGGCCTTGCAGCACTTTTTTTTGTCTTAGACATGTCCAATTGCAAGGCGGTGGACCGCCTGTTAGGATTTGGTATTGCAATGAGGAATGTTGCAATTGCCGTGGCGTTGTTTTGCCGATGTTTTTGTTGATGCTCTGATTTTATTTTTAGTTGGTGTTCAGTAAGGCTAATGCGCGTATACGTTTTTTTCATGTCCTGGCTGATTTTTTCATCATACACTCTGGCATTTACGTTGTCTAAATTGGAAACCATGAAAACCAGTTTAGGAGTGGCCGGGCTGAGTCTCGAATACAGGCCTCCCGAATACACGGCAAAAGCTTTGCCACTAAGCCATCTTGCGCTGTAGATTTAGTAACAACAGTATACGACGGAATTCTTTCGCCGTGGCTACACACTGGCTGATGTCGTCGAAACGACGCCGCGGACGCTGTGAAGACGAACACGTTTATTCGTTGTTACAATTAAAGTAAGAACAGTTAAGCAATTGGTATATATATAGGCCAGCTATCGTCTGCTACCCGCTTACATTTGGTGTCACCTACGAAGTAAGGAGGAGTTTTTGTACACATTTCTCGGAATTGATTATTATCGCCGTTCATCATGTGTCTGTTTGTCGACTGTTTGTACTAAAGAGCCGTTATTAGTTTAACGACTGCAATCAGATGTGTGCGCGCGTTTTACGGTGTTGTCTTAGCGAGACGTTGATATTTGCCAGCGTTGATTGTTTCATCGCAGCACTTTTGACCTCGAAAACCTTAGATAATAACCTTGTGTGCTCCCCAAAAACCAGTGCATCGATGCACGGTTATAGACATTCGACGACAGTAAGGCTCATTGTCAGCTCATTCATATTGTGTATTAGGCTTCCAGCGTCTTGTTTCTGAAGGTCGTTACGCATAAAGTTTGCGTTGAACACACCGTTCCGCAGAGGAAAAGCAATTCAAATCATATCAGCAATAGAGCACAGTACTTCTGGGTTACCGTGCGTTACGCTCACATCAGTCCAACAATCGAATCGCTTTTCTTAGAACGCCCCGTCGACGCAGATTTCTAACGAGATATTTTTTTTTCCGCTTTAAGTCCCTTGTGGTCATAGTCAGGGGGCAGTCGGAATCGATGTCACACTCATACTTCATTTAAGCATATTTCAGCATACGTCAATTTGTTATGTCTCCGCTTCTTCCATTAGCTGTTAGCAATATGGCAATCCAGTTGGCCATTTAGCTTCATTAAATATGCTTTA
>QVRM01006405.1:62500-67073 GCA_003439945.1 Dermanyssus gallinae
ATCCTCCTACCCATCTCGTTTCGCCTTCGCTTAGCGAGAGGCTGGAGTTGGTTGGTTGGTTGGTTGGCTGGTTGGTTGATAGGTTGGTTGGTTAGTTGGTTCGATGGTTGACTAATTGAATACTGGTTACACTGGCTAACTAACCGGAGAGGTCGGCTGGATCGTCGATTTCTGTCGCCCGCGCTCCAGTCGCCTTCGGTGGTGCAAAATCGTAGAATTTCGAGCGTTCGCACTGCTGGCTCTCTATTCATATTGACATATCGACAAGGACTACTGCTATTTCGAGGACCAGCGCAGCCACCGCCGCAGCTTCGCCGTCGCCATCAGCACCGAGGGAGGCTAGAGGGAGACCACCAGCACCAACTTTGACAATCGAACCAGCTCGCATTGGTGTTTTCCACCCATACTTCGTTTCATTAAATTCCTTCGTTCGTTCGTTCGGTCAGTTGTTGTTAATATTGTCACCACCCCATGGTGGCTGGTGAAGTCTGCCTGTGCCACAGTGTAGAAGTTGTTACTTTGGCCATTGAGGTCTTGATCGTTGTTGTTGTTGTTGTTGCTGTTGTTGTAGTTGCTGCTGTTGATGTGGTGAATGTGTGATACCCCTGCTCGTGTCACGCACCTATACGCGACACAACGTCTGCTAGTGTGGTAACAGCAACTGTAGCAGAAAGAGTAGCCGGAAATTAGAAAATGCTCAGTACATTTTGCAGCATAATTTTTTCACGTCGATTTTGTTCCCGTTTGCTTGGCGTTTGCTCGGCCAACCTTATCCTCTTAGCAGCTGAGCCGATCCATTACTGCAGACAACAACTGCTCCTAGATGCCAACGACGACGACAACAACGACAACGAGAGCAATGATAACAAACTACCTGTTTGTTTCTGGTTGTTTCATGTCCTGCTGCTGCTGCTGCTGCTGTTGCTGGTCGTAATGGTTAATCCTAGCCACTTGGCCTAGTGCCTTATTCCCTCTCCTTTTGCTTTTCTCTCAGTTTGCTTCGGCTGTCTGTCTCTCTGTCTGTCTGGTGGTAGCTTCCCGTCGATCGATTCGAATCTTAGATCATCTCGTCTTCCTCCTCCTCCTCGTCCAAATCGTCGAGCAACGATACTACAGGGAGAAAAGCAGAACGAGAGGGAACATCGACACGTCCAGACACATAGACATACACACATACATACAGAGATAGAGAAAGCCAGCCAGATAGACAGTCAAACAGACAAACAGACATACAGATATGCAGGCGCCCAAAAGCCGGACAGGCAACCACATCAGTAGACGACAACGGGCAGTCAACGGGCTGATCTCGAGACGCTGACGGCGATAGCCTCTAAGATAGAATAGCCAAAGAAAGCAACAGAGTGAACGAGAGATAGAGCATGGGATAGATGAGAGGGGAAAACCGTTGGAAGAAGCTCGACATGAGGTGGCGGCTGCATCAACATCATCAACATCATCATCCGCCACAGCCGCAGCAGCCGCGGCAGCAGTAAGAAAGCACTCAAATGTGCCAGTAGCGTCCTGCTGGTCGAGGACCACTCGCTTGTTGAGGAGCAGCAGGAAGACAGAGTAGGAGACGACACAACGGGACAGCGAGCGAGAGCGAGAGAGAGAGAGAGTGGTGGGGGGGGTGAGAGTCTTCGACCACGACAGGAACAGCTGCGGTGTCCTGCTGCTGCGGCCGGCCGCTGTTTTCTGCGCTGGATTCGTCGTCGATTGTTACCCATTGGGCCTGTTTGTCTGCGGGCCTGCCAGACGACGACCAAACATCGAATCGCTAGCGTCGAACTTCTTCGGCGGGTGGCGTGAGTCCGCCCTCCGTCCCTCATTTTCGGCAGCGACGATCTTTGCCGCAGTCCACAGTCGTGGTTGTGGTAGTAGTGATTCGGCTGGCTGGAGTGGCGGCGACTGATGCGTCACCAGATGTACCTAGGATCGTTCTAGCTGTAGTACCAACTAGCGTAATGGTACTCCTTCGGTTGCAGATGCTGTTGCTCGTTGTGGTGCAGCTCTCGCCCCCCCCCTCGCCCTGTGTCTCTCGTGTTCTCTCGATGTCTACTTCGCTCTATCCTGTGTCGCCGCTCTGTTTCGCTGCGAGTCTCCTCTTGGCTGACTACCTAACATTTGGTGGCGTTGTTGTCGTTCGCCGACAGTTGGTTCGCGGGCCTCGTCGATGAGAGATCTCGAGCCGGTATATATTGCCGTCTCTCTTTCTTGGTGTCTTCCTTGGTCCTCTCTCTTTCGCAACCCCCATATCTCTCTTAGCCCCCATATCTCTCTTAACCCGCCTATTGGCGCGGCGATCGCGATGTAGTGGTTTTAGGCGATCTGCTCGAATCCGAACGAAACCACCACTCTACTTATCGAAACGCTGCGGTGAACTTCGTAGGAACGCAGAAGTTGAAGCAGTGTTAGTGATCAATCATAGCAGTTGTATTCGTTGTATATGTAAAAAAGTTAGTCTAGTTAGAGTCGACGTAATAACGTCCACTATTATGATAACACCTACGATTTGCGGAAGTTAGTTACGCCGCTGCTACTTAGACAGTGTTTCTCCCTGCCATAAGTCCACGGAAGTGAAGATGTTCATGGTCTTTTTTGGCCTTTATTTGGCACATTGGCTGGTGCCATCGTCTGTCTTCGGGGACTTTTCAGCGTCAAGCGCTCGCTTTTTCTCTGTTTTTTTCTCAGCCTGCCTGGCTAATGCTCATGAGATGAAACATGAGTGACAATTGTGAAGATTGATGGTGACGGCAACCATGACTACGTTCAACGTCCAAACAGCTTATCCGTGCTGTCTTTTACGTACTGCCGACTAATCAATCGCCCGTGACGAACTGCTAACGCTAAGCTGAGACGTTCGAGCGAATTACCACCTGTTTTGCTACTATTCTAACAACAACTAGTTAGGTGCTAAGACGATGACAACGACGACGACGGGATAACAGACCGTGTGTTTTTTGTGCGTTTTGTTTCTGTGCAGACTCGGGGCATTGCCCTTCGTGTGTCTTCTTGGGCTCCTGGCGACCATCTATCTATCTCTCTGTTTCGACCGGAGCAGTGGCGATTTGGTGCACCCGCTCACCCCGTTCGGATTGCACGATTCAACCGTGTCTCGTCCATGCGTTCCATTTTCCCTTCCCTTATTTCTCTACCTCTCTCCCACGTATCTCAAGTTTGAATCGATTAATCGGGCTGCTGCTGCTGTTGCTGCAGGTATAACAGCAACAATAACAACAACAATCATCATCAAACAGCAGCAGCAGCAGCAGCAACAGCGGCGGCGGCGGCATTAAACAAGCTGACCATCTACAGCTGGATGTCAACCTGCATATGAAGTGAAGTTGTGTTGTTGAGTTTTGCAGTGTTCTTGCTTGCGAGTTCGCAAGTGTGACGCCAGATGAAGTCGTGCGTGCAGTGCTGTCTGGACTGCGAGTGGAGTGAAGTGAAGTGTAGTGGAGTTGAGTTGAGTTGAGTGCGTCTGCAAATCAGTCAAGTCAGTGCCGAAGTGAAGTGCCGGGCGTAGGCTGCGGAGTGTGCGCGACTCGCCATTCAATCTCGTGCATTCATTGTGCTGCTTGAGTAGACGAAAATACTAGTAATCGTTTTAGCCAACATCATGGTCATCCACATAGTGATGCTGGCTGGTGAACGTGTCTAGCGTGCCGAGAGGATCTATATGTTGGTGGCGGCGGCAGGGCAACCGTCTGCCTATGTGTGAGTCGGCCGGTTTGATGTGTCCGTGCCGCTATACGAATATCCTTCAGCTCAGTAGTGTTGTGAGGACCAGCTGTTTTCTGCTCACACTCGGAGACGTATATCCGCCCAAGGACCAGGTGGACTATCATCACCATCATTGGTGATAAATAATTAACTAAATAACTGCTCTCCCTCGCTTGCCGATGAAAAATGAGGCAGCGCCGATATCGCCGTTTTCGAGGTAAGTTACAAACAACAAATGTGACAACACGGGGGTGACCTCGCCGGCGAGCCTTCGATGTGAGAATGCCCCCTGCTCCCCCTCGGGAATGCCCTCTGCTCGGTTGTCGTCTATTATTGTTAGTTTTTACTTTTACTCTCTAGACCTCATGACAAGTTCGACGCGAGGTTGAAGACCGGCGCATATTCTCAGTGCCTCTATCTCTACTCTCAAGGAAACTTGAACAATGTGTTCTCTGTCGTTCGATTGGCAATCATTACAACGCCTTTTTGAGACACGGAATTTAAGTGCGTGTGCATAATAGAGAGAATGGAAATTAGCGTACAATAGAACAAAACGATTCTGATATCTATATAATGTGAAAAAGAAGGTGTACTTTTTTCTTGTATATTCTTAAAACAACAAACATTTACTACAAACACTACTTCATTTTAAATCAAGCGTTGAGTCGTTTTCCTCCGTGCCGGACAGAGTGGGATTTGTTCGACTTGTTTGACACTGAAGACTGTTTCTTTGCGTGGAGAGAGAATATCTCTCGTCGAGACGTCCAAAACCCAGCGTGTTGTCAAAAGCCTTGCAATATGATTGTTATCCGTGTTAATGCTCTTTATTCTGGACATACAACCACTATCA
>QVRM01006406.1:0-41442 GCA_003439945.1 Dermanyssus gallinae
TGCTTGTTTTTTCTGTGTAAACAAGTAACTGGAAAATGCGGTTTGCACACACGGACACCACTGCAGGAAACTCGTCTGCCAAGTGGGCTGGTAGTGTGACTGTGACTCTAACCCACTAAACCCAGAAGTCGTCTCTCATCCTTCGAACCGATCGGGAATTTCATGTGCAAATACTTCAAATAATCGGGGTGGCATGAGTCTACTCGTGGCTAGCTTCTTCCCCGGAGACCTGAGGGGTTCGTATAATGCAGCGGTCGTTTGCGATTGATTTTGCCGTGAGTATGTTCATAAAATCGTTTGTCGCTTCTAGCCACTGAGGCAACAACTCTGCATTAGCTTGCAGAGTTGGGCAGGCCCACCTTCAGCTTCGTTTTGGTCCTGTTAAAAACGTAGGGGAGACACGCTGCTATGCCCATGCTGGACATCTCAAAATCGCCATTGTTTGAAAGAAAAAGCATCCCCATACTGACCCTCATCAAGAAATGGCCTTGCCAAGGACAGTAACGTCTTTTTTAGACAATAACGGCTTGTGCATTCTTAACAGACGATCCAAACAACGTTGTTGTAGAAGGGCAGCCCTTCTACGCGGTATTGGTATATTTTGTGCTGCTTTTGAATCGGGATCGCAAATACTGTGCTACCTAACCTCGCAAGACCGACAAATATCCTCAGCTTAATACAGAAGTCATCTGCAAGTCATTTATATTTTGATCGACGACGGAATCATAGAGCCTAACAACCTGACACCCTTTATATTTTCCCTTCTGTTTCTGACTTCCCAAAACACACCAAGGACAGGGACACAGACATGTCGATGCCATCTACAGGCTGTCGACGCGGCACTCGCATTGTCTAAACGGATAAGATCTGAATTATGTCAGAGTATTGCTCTCTACCTGTCGATGGCATTGTAAAGGAGGTTAACTTAACATCTAGATTATCCTACGTTCCCTGCCGCGAACTCGGAATCACTTGTCATTGTATTGATCAGTGAATGGCTATCACCATTTTTATGTTGCTTGAAGGTTTTCGCTGATTGTGCAATACTGTGTGTGTGTAAATATTGTGACAATAAGTGTTCAAGATATTACGGAAGCGACTGTCTAAATGTCGTAGAATCTTAAAATCATAAACAAACGGTGAAAATGTATTATTATTATAATATTATTAATGAAAAAAACTAAATGGCTAGGGGATCATGCAAGTTATTACAATTGCCTCTGTATATCCTTTGCCACTGCCCTATAGGCTCTAGTTATTGCGATGGCAAGGAGTCTCTAGGAAAGTATTTCAGATATTCTCGCACTTTGATTCATGCCTGAGCCGTATTCTTCTCCATCTACAGAAGCTAAGAACGCGTTTTGCCTTCCAAGGCTCCATCCAATCTCAGTATCGGTCATGTTTATGTTGTTCGTCATCTTGAGACCGTGAGCGTAGCGGATTTCACACCTGTAGAACCATTAATCAATGCTTTTACATAGTGTTTATTTTTCTGCTTCATCTACCGTATACCTTTCTAGAGTGATCGGTTTTGTCATATGTATTATGCTTCATACGGACTAGTGATATATTTATAAAGCAAAGTGCAGTTAATTGGCGACATTTTTTTGCCAATTTGACATTATATTAGGTCAAATGCCAGCTCCCTACCAGTTTTACCCTTTATCCTGTAGCTTTTTTCTTAATTCTCGCCGTTACTAAAGTATCATGTGCTCTGTTCTACACGGTTAGGCCTAACCAGAGTTTGTCTAATTCAGACTGGATCTTGTGGTCCTTTTTTCCATTTCTCACGTCGCTGTCTGTGCGCGGAACAAGATGCCACGTCTCAGTTTATAGAACTAAATGACTTCTAATCACAGCCAAACAGCTTTCCATTGCTTTAGGGAAATTACCTTCTCGTCGCAATTCACCAATGGTGGCTTGAATCTTAGCTAGACAGTTAAATATTTGCTATGTCTGAGAATCGACACGTCTGCTAGCCCCGGCTGCCTTTCCATATAGTCGAATCGTGTCCCAGAACACTTAAGCTCGATTTTGTACACAGTAGTTACTTCGTCTCAAATTCCAAGAAGAAATCTTGCGTGCATTGTTCGTTCGCCATAGTCGGTTTCCGAGACGCACTTATCCTAATGCACATTCAGCCGCCAGACGACCAGTCATTGTAGTTGTCGTCATCGTCGTCTTCAGCCAGCCTTGTCTTTTTTCCGCCATTCCTGCGCTAAAATACTCCATAGGAATGATTTACATCTTTAAGTCACAAGGCTAGTTAGCGAAGACTCTTCATTTCCCGACTCGAAAGTTTTATTTTGTCAAGCTACCGACCGCATTCAATTTTGTACAATAGGTTTCGCCATCCAAGCGGACTCGTGCGTAGAAGGACAGCGCATTTATTTCCGAATCGGGTAATGCTTACGTCAGCTGAATGCCTTTGTAGGAAACGCATTGCGTTTTGCGTATGCGGGAGTATGGAAAAACCATCTGCAAATGGTCAAGACTCCATTGTTCCTTTGTTGGCCAGAGGCTGTTGCCGTCATATTCATTTGTCGATAGTTCTACTTCGAGTTTGGTGTAGTTGCAAACGCCAACCAAGCGCAAGAGGGGCAGCTGCCCTAACAAGCAAGCTCAACCGACCACGAATGGAACGGGCAAATTTCCCCAAAAACGGATCAACGCTACACGCACCTGTCGACGCGTATCCGGCTCTATGACGGCCGCCCGACGTTATGGCTTCAGCACAGCCAAATTAAGAGAATGCATTAGGGTGTACCTATTGTAATAGTGCGCGTATTTTTCATCTACCTGACGAAAGGCGCACAGGGTTCGACCGAGGGCAAGTCCGCTGTCGTTTACAGAGTCCCCCTAAACTCGTTCTTTCCATTCTTTTCCCAGGGCCTATCTCGACTTCCATCCATCTCCCATCTCTGTTGTTCTGCCAAATATATATATATGTATATATATATATATATACTCATGTCCTAGAGATATGGTCGCTGTCCCGACTCACCATACAACGCAGGGCAGACAGGCAGTAGACTGTACCAAGCAATTCGCAGTAGTGTGAGTTAAGAGGTCTCTCATGCAGAAATAAAAAGCCTGTGCAAAATCATATGTATATATATATATATATATATATATATATATTATATATATATATATATATTGGGCGGAGCAACCTCAACCAGGACGTTGATGTTTACTCCGCCAGTAATAACCTCAACCATACAATACTTAGAATTAAAACCATTTTAAGGAGGTTGTTTTTATTCTAAATCATCCTCCGTCCGATACGGGCTTGGAACTCATTATAAGGTATATCTTCAAGGCACCGAGGGCCGGACATTTTGAGATATCTAGGGTTTTCCAACAGTCGTTGTAGCAGCGTAAGCCGCCTACATTTAGCAGTATGGGTTTATCATCTATTCTCAATGAACATCGCTCATAGAAGAAATCGATCCACAGCAAGGATCGAACTGGTGAAACCTCGGTAAATGATAGTCATGACTAGCAAATACAATATTGAGGATTCTTAGTAACCATAAGTGTATTTACTAAATTAGATTAAAGATCTAAGCCTACGGAAAATCGGTCACAGGCCACATAACCTACTTAGTATGGTTTTCACAGCTAGGGTAAGTTTCATTTAGCTATTTCTTAGATATTAATTTGTAACACGATGGGCTTAAAAAAAAGAGTATCGCCTGTGCGATATTGTATCATAGACGCCCTATACACTTAATTATTAATTCGATCAAAGATAAGGCATGTAACACAAAGATGATGTTACGTGTACACGTTTCTTTTCACTAAATTGAATCTTGTTTGTTTAATTGTTATTAGTAAGCAAACACATCATTATGTATTAATGATTAATTCGTTTATTTTATTATAACATCTGTGTTTACTAACAGTATACTGATTATATAAAAAAGGCAAAAAATCATCACAACGGCGGCTTAAGATCGCGGATGAGAAATGACTCAGTCATTTTCTCAGACGCACATAGAGGCTTGTTTTTTGTGATTCTGTTTTTCGACAGCATGGGTAAACCACCTGCTCTGTGGAAGTAACCAAACGGAAAATATTAAGTCTTCGGTGCAGTTTAAAACTCACACATTAGAGTCCCTGTCATCCTTGCTTAATTTCAATCATTAAAGACAGATTGAAGAAGAACACTTCTACCTGTCGCTAAAGAAGACCTTGGCATTTTAAGCGTTAATATTGTTGTATTATCGACAACATCATCGTGCGAGAGCGGGGACTGCCATCAAGCAAGGACAATTGATTCTTAACCTCACGTGACACATTTTTACCACCACTTTTATTAAGGCAAGCACTGCCGAGTGTGCAAACGTATTGTAAATGATTGATAAATCATCACAATATTTTATTTATATTTATATTTATATTTATATGTGATTTATATATATTAGATTATATTTATATATAGTATATATTTATTATAGAGATTATATTATATAGATGTATATTTTATATAGTGATATGTGAGAGTATGATTGATATGTTATATTTAGATATTATATTATATTTAGTTATATGTACTTTATATGATATGTATATTTATATTTATATTATATTTATATTTATATTTATATGTATATTTATATTTATATTCTATTTATATTTATATTTATATTTATATTTATATTTATATTTATATTTATATTTATATTTATATTTATATTTAAAAAAAAAACTACGATCAGCTGTTGTACAGAGTAGACGTGTATCAACATTTGCTCCTACTACTTTGACTCGTTTACCTTGTTGCAAGTGTGACAATTGAACGAAGAGCTACAACAGTGACAGTACAAACACAAGGAGTCGAAAGAAGTAACGAAACAAACTTCAAAGCTGCGCCAGGTAGTGATGCCGGGGTCCCAACTCCAACTCAACCTGACAGCCGATCGTTCGATTTACAACATCATTGCAACCGACGTTTGTTTATGTTTAGCGCTGCTCGGCGGTCTTCTAGCCAGCGGGTCCAGTGCATGTCGAGGTAGCTCCGTGGACAAGACGGGAAGCCCTCGACTGGGAACAAAGGAACCGGGTTCAAATCACGCTTGCTGTTGCAATATTTTATCTTCCTTTTTTTCTTTTTGTAATTAACATCCATTATGGCTGGCGCTCTAAACTGTGGGGTTTGCAAAACCATCATAGTGAGGGAAACAAGTTACTGTGTATGTGCGATCTGCAAAAGCACCTTCCATGTACAGTGCAGAGATATTGAAAGCTGGACAACAATGACCACGCAGGCGAGGCAGGCCCTGGCGGTGCAATATATGCAACTTTTCATCAGCAGGGCTAACTGCCGCCTCAGTTCGCACCCGAAGTTGATGTCCTGCTCCCGAAATTGCCGTCATCAGAACACACGGCGCCACTTGGCGAGACAATTGCTCTCCTTTTTTCCAGAATCGCATGGCTCGAGCACCAGGTGAACTCTCTTCGCACACAGTGCGAGTCCACAGTCCCAAATGCTACTTATAATAAAAACAAGAGTCCTACTTATGGGCGATTCTGCCGTCAAAAACCTGCGTAGTAAGATTCGCGATAATTTTGGCCGCACGCCAGGGTTTCAGTCCAAATGTTACCCAAATGAAAAAGTTGCCGACATTCTTCAGAAGACAAAGCAAATGATTGACGTCAAACCGGGTACATACAAGATAATTATTCACGCGGGTCAGTTTGATACAATGAATGGACACGGACCCGAAGCTATCGAGGCAATCGTCAAGTTGTCAAGTAGAGATGTCCTTGCTTCCAATTCTGCAAACTCCAGCATGATGGTTGTTTCAATTCCAAACCATTCGACAGAATGTAGGGCGTTAATGAGGCCCTTAGCGTCTTGAAGCAGTCAAGCTCCATTGAACTTATGGATGTAACCAACGTCCAAACCGATACTGTTCTGAGCAAATCTGTCTATTATAGCGAAGAAGTAACCGCTAAATAGCGCACATATAAGGAAAAACGGTCGCCAAGATCTAAATCTAAAGCCTAAGGACGCCGAGCGAGTGAACAAAACTGATATAAGAAGTGCTCCTCGATATGTGCATCCCGAAACCACAAAGGTACATTGGAATCGCGACCGACGAGCAGGCGCGATTTTCGTCGCATTAAGTCAGAAAGACCAAGAAGTTATTTGCCAACTTCTGGAGACTGCTCAACGGGACTCAACCTCGAACCGGGCAACAAATGAGGCAGCAGAACATACGCGACGGCTTGATTTAATTTTCTCAGCCAAGAGATGGCGCGATCGTCGTTCCTGGCGCGCAACGATGTACCCTTGCCGCAACAACCAACGCAGCCTGGCAGACAACAGCATGTGTCACCGTATGCCAAACAATTGACCCCAGCAGACTCCCAATACCTATAGGGCAGTTCAGGCACCCAATCAGGGTCAGTCTTCTATGGGGGTTTTGGAACCCGTACCAGATGCCCTTGTTGTACCCGAATATACTACAGAGGCAACTACCCTTTTAGAGCCGCCAGCCAGCGAACGACTCGCTTCAGGACGGAAACTCAAGTCCGCTCCTGCAATAAGTCTCAACTTAAGATTCTCCAGTGGAACGTCGAGGGCATTGGTAATGGTTTTACCTCTGCTGATACCATCGGAAATAAATAAGTTCGATATTATCGTCTTACCGAGACATGGTCTGATAAGGTTGACCTCTTCAGGGTTCTACTCAGCTAATAGTCCGGCTCATAAAATCACGGTCGGGGCCGGCCCAGTGGTGGAGTATCGGTCTGTTATAATGAAATTTTAGGAGCCGTTTCGACTAAGTTGACTGAAGACAACTCAGTGGTTCTCGAGGCAGATGAAATCAACATAGTCGCCGTATACCTTAGCCCACATGAAGATATATACAAGTTCGTCGATCGATTGACGCAAGTCCTATCTGCAATTGATTTAACTAAACCAACCGTTTTGGCAGGCGACGTAAACTGTCGTCTCGACCCAACCGGGCTCACGAAGAACGCAGATGTTACTGGATATTCTGTACCAATTTGGTATGTGGGTGATCACAGACCAAGCACAGCATACCTTTAAAGGGCACCAAGGATCATCAACAATCGATATTTTTGCAACCAACCTAAGCCCGGATGACATCCAACATTGCGGATATGCAAGCAATATTATAGCTTTTGGCAGCAGGCCGCACCTGCCGGTAACTTTGCTATTCAAAGTACACACAAACAGGCACTACGGCAAAGAGAAAATACGTCGGAAAATGGCTGGATCCAGATCGCATCAACCGTGTGTCTAGGACACTGAACTCCGATTCAGAGGGCCTCAGCTAGAGAGTCTTTGCGAAAAACTGACTACAACAATTCTAAGTTGCGTAGCTTCTTCCACCACTCGGCGCTCAAAACCATGGTTCAACAGACAGTGCTACGAGGCTCAAAAGTGTGCGAGGCAATCATTCTTTCTCGCCCGTTACCGTCCAGAGATGACCGATTTTTACAACAGGATCCGCAAATGGTACTCTAATACCCTAAAAGAGGCCCGGCTTGCATATCTTGAAACACAAGAAGCAAAGATGATTCAAGCCGCAGAACGCCAGGCTTATAAATGGATCCGCCATATAAAGGAAATAGTTGCGTGCCCCATTTCGTCCACAATCCTAGTCCAGCACTTCAGAAATATGTTCTCGTCGGCAAACACAATCCCGCACGAAGTGCCAGTGTTTCAAGGCCCCCCACCACACGCACCTTAAAAATGGCAAGCGCGGGACAGATAAAATAAGAAATGATCATATCAAGCAGTCGGAACGCTGCAACCAGCGATCACTCACTTAATGAATAGATGCCTGGACATAGGGGATATACCGGCTAGTTGGCGATACTGTATTACTGGCCGTGATTCCTAAAGGCAAGGCAAGAGTGACGTATTGGATCCTTCAGCCTGGAGAGGAATTTCAAAGAAAAGCTCCATCTATAAAACTACTATCGTTGGTCCTAACCCGGCGCCTGGAAAATTTCTCGAAATGCAAGGCTTCATACCCGAAGAACAGCATGGATTCAGGCGCCTGCAAATCAACACATACAGCTTGCGCAATATTTCTCGAGGATATTAAGAAAACAGTGAGCCGCCGCGGACGTTCAATGTTTGCAATATTTGTGGATTTCAAATCTGCTTTTGATACCGCACCTCGCAACGTTGCCCTTTGGAAGATCGCAGCTTTGGGTATGCCACCGCGTTTTCTCAAACTATTGGCGGCTATACTCCAGGAGAATTATGTGATATTGGACGACGGCGTTGCTGAACATCCCAAATTTGGACAGACAACAGGTGTTGCTCAGGGCGATAACCTTAGTCCAATCCTGTTTTCCTGTAATGTCAGTGAGCTGCCGGCGATTGTCAAGAAAAAGCATCCGTCAGTGCAACTCATCCAATACGCGGATAATATTGTTATCTACTCTGAAAGTCGCTTCCATATTCAGCAAGCGTTGGTCACTCTTGCAAAGTTTGCGGCAGATACTTTACTAGAGATAAATATTTAAAGACAAAAGCAATGAAGTTCCGTCGTGGAGGACGCCTTGCAACAGCTGATACCATAAAGCTTCACGGCCAACCTATTGAATTTGTCAACCATTTTTCATTATTTGGGCTTGGAATTTACGCCAAGCGGTACCTCATTCTCCCGACATATAGAGGAAAGAGTCCGTAAGGCGCTGATTGCCATTTACTCAATTAAGAATCCGCAACTCCTCTCACTGAGGACGGCTTTTTAAAGTTGTTTGACCTGAAAGTTGCCCCTACAGCAAGCTATGCGGTCGAACTATTTGGGAACATCTCAGAGCTCCAACTTTTTGAGGAACTCGACCGCCTGAAGCAACGTATATTAAACTAGTTATGGGCGTTCACCAAAGCAGCCGTAACCGACTGGTGTATATGGCTTCGGGTACCCCACTTTTCACAGAAGACCTTCAGCGCCGCTTTAACCTGCGATTAACTCGCGAGTATGAAGAGCAACTTACTAAAGGGGAAGCTAAAATGTGTCAAGTGGACATGGATTTCTATCGGACGCAAGCTATGATGAACAACTCGTGGAAGAATGCACTATACAAAAATCGCCACCTTATTATGCGTCATGCCAATGCACGGTTTCCATCATGCAGTGTGCACGAAAGTTGGTTTCCATGAGGCAGACGAGCAGTGTACCTGTCGGCACTGTGGAGAAAACTTGCTCAACCTACCATCTATTGCATTGCCGAAACCCACCAAAACTACGGCCAAACTTCATATGTAACATAACCTCAGCTTGAGTAATAATGATTGTTTGATAATATTTCTATATATAAAGTGTGTTGCAAAAAATTAGCAACTCATGTTTTTTTGCGATAGTTTCGGCTTGGTTTATTTGAATGGCTTGAAATTTTAAGCGCATGATGTACATGACGAAACATGAGTATAGTGTTGATTTCATTGCAATCTCAAAATCGGTTTATAAAAAAATAAAAAAAGTGTAAAACAACATTGTTGCAAAATATTAGCAACAATAACATGCTAACAACACAGCTCTTGTTTGTAAAGGATAGTCGATACTACAGTGATATTCGATCCCAGGATCAAATGTCAGGAATATTGTTTAGCTAAATCAATTGTTATATAGCTGCAAAATATTCTACAGCTTAGTCGTTGTTCCGAACTAACGAAGAATCTTATGTTTAAACCATGGGTCGTACAAGGATCTTTCGGATAGCGAAAATACAAGAATTGAGGCATATGCTGAGCTCGGTCATACAGTAACTGCTATAGCAAACCAGGTTAGGACGGCATAAGAGCACCATCAGCAGGTTCTTACACCCTGGAGTGAACCAAAGATGCAGATCTAACAGTGGGCGTAAGCCAGTTTTGACTATTCGAGATCGGCGAAGGATCATTCAGTTGGCTACTCATGACCAAATGTCTTCTTCCAGGATCAGGACTACTTTGGGAGTGCCAGTGCACCGATCCACAGTGTACCGAGTGTTAAGTTCTGACAAAAACGTGCGATACGCGAAAAGGAAGCTTATGCCGCGACTGCAACCGAAGCACATTGTCACACGGCGTGAATTTTCGCATAGATACCAAATTTGGGATAACGAGTGGAAAAACATCGTCTTCTCGGATGAAAAGAAATTTAATCTCGATGGCCCTGACGGCTGTCAGTACTATTAGCACGACTACGGAAGGAACCTAAATGGTTCTCGAAACGTGTGGCCGGTGGTGGCTCTGTGAAATATTGGGGCGCGTTTGGATATAATGGGAAGTCTGATCTAGTCGAGATTGTGGGCCGAAACAATTCTGAAATGTACCAGCGCATTGTCGGTTCCCAGTTAGAAGCCCACTTTAGAAGAATTGGGGGACCTGACGCAGTTTTTCAACAAGACAACGCCACGTTTCATACTCGGCTAGCACTATAGCCTTTTTTCAAGAACAAGGAGTGCCCACTTTTGACTGGCCGGCATTAAGTCCAGACCTGAATCCTATTGAAATATTTGGGGACATTTGGTAAAGCAGATTTACGCAAATCGTATCTGGTAAATGTAATTTCTAGCTACCTTAAGCACGAACAGTTGTCAACGGCCAGGTCAGCTTCCAAATGACAGCCGGGTCCCGCAGGGGTCTATACTTGGCCCACTTCTCTGGAATTTGGCTTACGACGACGTCCTCCGTCTGACAGGCCTGCCCAAAGGAGTGGACACAGTAGCCTATGCCGACGACCTGGCGATAGTCGTGCAGGCTAAAACTGCCGACGAACTTGAACTAAATATAAATAAAGCTGTTTACCTAACGTCAAAGTGGATGAGCGCAGCGGGACTCAGACTTGCCCCTGAAAAGAGCGAAGCAATACTCCTCACAGGGAGAAAGAAGATCCGTCCGCTCACTCTACAGCTTGACGGCGAGGATATTAAAATTGTAAGGAAGTCCGCTATCTCGGGGTCACACTGGATACTGCGATGAATGGCCTCAGCCACATAAAAAAGGCAACGACAAAAGCAGCCAAGGCAGTGTGTGCTATAGCCAAGATTCTGCCGAACATCCATGGGCCCGCACAAGGACACTGCTAATGACGGTCGCGGAATCAATTGCATTATTTGGAGCGGCAGTTTGGGTGAGAGCAACTCTCAAGACGAAGAAAGCGAAACAAATTCTACGGAGGACCCAGAGGGTGGCAGCCCTGAGGGTAATCCCAGGGTACCGCACAGTCAGCACAAATGCTGCTCTGGTGCTTGCAGGGTCGATCCCCTGGGATCTTAAGGCACTCGAAAGGAAGCGACTATGGGAATTAGGTTCCCCTACCCAAACGGAAAAAGACAGCGAGAGAAACAACACAATTAAGACATGGCAGGAGGAGTGGGACGCCATCCCCCCGGGGGTCCTGGAAGATCCCTGCGCGTACTGCTGCCAGATATCAAGGCATGGATAGAGAGGCCGGGGGAGGCCTCACCTATCACCTCACCCAAATCCTCACAGGACACGGAAACTTCAACTCGTATTTGTCCCGAATTGGAAAGGCTTTGTCGCCGATATGCGTATTTTGCCAAGAGGCACATGAGGACACTCTAGGTCACACACTGCTACAGTGCTCGGGCCTGGGAGGCTGCGCGGTTAAGGGCAAGCAGACTCGTCCGAGTGAAATGGGCCAGGGAGGGAGACCCACACCACGAGGTCAGCGACCCACCTCGGTCCAGCTTAATAAAGTTCACAGAATACATTGTCTCCAGTGAGCAGGCCTAGAAACTGGGAGCAGCGACGGCAAAAGAAGTCCTCCATGAGAAACATGAAAAGTGCAAAGAAAGACAGGCACAACCTGCGACTTCAACCTGAAAGCATCCATGGAGAAGTGCAGCTCGAAGAAAACGGGCTTGCCGGTGTTTGACAAGTGCTGGATCCTCTGGGCGACCCCAGCCGATTGATCTGAAAGGGCGCTCGCCACTTCTCCTGATAGTCCATAGTACTGTTTTTATGAAGATCTGGGCTATCAGAGAGTGAAGCTTAAGGGGGGAGGTGCGTTTAGTGGGTATGGGTCTCAACGAAGTAACATCCAACCGTTGGGGTCGAGTCCCACACTGCTAGAGATAGAGACTCGTAGCGATAGTGCGTAACTGCATTTAATACCTCCTCAAAAAAAAAAAAAAAAAAAGATTACGCAAATGGTCGACAAGATAATCATTTGTCGGACCTCAAAGAAGCTGTCCAGCAAGCATGGACTAATATTCCACTTTCGTACTTACAACAGCTCATTAACTCCATAAAAGACCGAGTTTACGATTTGATTCAGAAGAAGGACGAAAAACCCGTTTCTAGAATAAAATATGTAGTTTCAAATGAGTCATACAGCCCTGCTAAGAATCGAATACGCTGTAAGGCGCTATTGTTGCTAATATTTTGCAACACTGTTTTTTCACACTTTTTTATGTTTTGTATGAACCGTTGTTGAGATTGCAATGAAATCGACACTATACTCATGTTTTGTCATGTACATCATGCGCTTAAAATTTCAAGCCATTCAAAGAAACCAAGCCGAAATTATCACAAAAAAACATGAGTTGCTAATTTTTTGCAGCACACTTTATATATATATAAAGTGCGTTGCAAAAATGAGCAACTCATGTTTTGTGGTGATAATTTCGGCTTGATTTATTTGAATGGCTTGAAATTTTAAGGGCATGATGTACATGACGAACCACGAGTATGGTGTCATTGCAATCTCACAATAGGTTTATACAAACAATAAAAAAGTGTGAAAAAAACAGTGTTGCAAAATATTAGCAACAATAAAGCCTTACGGAGTATTCGATTCTTAGCAGGGCTGCATGACTTATTTGATACTACATATTTGATTATAGAAACCGGTTGTTCGTCGCTTCTTCTGAATTAAATTGTAAACTTGGTCTCTCATGGAGTTAATGAGCTGTTGTAAGTACAAAAGTGGAATATCAGTCCATGCTTGCTGTACAGCTTCTTTAAGGTCCGACAAATGATCATATTGTCGACCATGTGCGTAAATCAGCTTTACCAAATGTTCCCAAAGATTTTCGATGGGATTCAGGTCTGGACTCAATGCCGATCCTTGTTCTTGAAAAAAGGCTATAGTGCTAGCCGAAGTGTGAAACATGGCGTTGTCTTGTTAAAAAACTGCATCAGGTCCCCAATTCTTCTGAAATGAGCTTCTAACTGGGAATCGGCAATACGCTGGTACTTGTCGTAATTGTTTCGGCCCACAATCGCGACTAGATCAGACTTCCCCATTATATCCAAACGCGCCCCAATATTTTACAGAACCATCACCGGTCACACGTTTCAAGAACCATTCAGGTTCCTTCCGTAAGTCATGCCAATAGTACAGACAGCCGTCAGGGCCATCAAGATAAAATTTCTTTTTCTCCGAGGAGACTATGTTTTTCTACTTGCTATCCCAAATTTGGTATCTATACGAAAATTCACGCCAGGCGACAATGTGCTTCGCTTGCAGTCGCGGCATGAACTTCCTTTTCGCGTAACGCACGTTTTTGTTAAAACTTAACACTCGGTACACTGTGAATCGGTGCACTGGCACTCCTAAAGTGGTCCTGATCCTGAAGAAGACATTTGGTAATGAGTAGCCAACTGTATAATTCTACGCCGATTTTGAATAGTCAAAACTGGCTTATGTCCACTGTTAGATCTGCACCTTTGGTTCACTCCAGGGTGTAAGAACCTGCTGATGGTGCTCTTATGCCGTCCTAATCTGGTTGCTATAGCAGTTACTGTATGACCGAGCTCAGCATATGCCTCAATTCTTGTCTTTCCGTTATCCGAGAGATCCTTTGTACGACCCATGGATTAAACATAAGCTTTGTTGTTAGTTCGGAACAACGACTGAGTTGTAGAATATTTTGCAGCTATAGAACGATTGATTTAGCTAGACAATATTTCTGGAAGTCTCTGCGTAGCAGGCGAACGTTGCGGACGCATGTGAGATCGGTCCCGGAAGATCTCTTCAGACACTAGTACGGGAGACCCTTTCGTCCGTTTCTTTGTGGGGAACAGATAGATTTAGTCATTAGAAGTACACTTTGCACAAAACGGAAACTGTTGGTGATTTTCGTGAATTTTGTGACGTCCGGAAAGCTTGCCACGAGGACTGAGGCGAACTGTAGTCGCATGTGCAGTGCAATCACCAGGAAACTGCAAAAGGGACATCGCGGTTCCCTCCCATGAGTGGGTGAGTTACATGGTTTCCCGTTTCTGTGGAGTTCTCGTGCACTCGTGCGCCTGCCACGAATTGACACTGGATCGCGCGGTCGCCGTCTTCTCGGTTCGCCACGTCTAAGAGTGCAGGCTTAGCTCATAGTGGCTTACCGGCCCAGCCGAGCGCTGTGTGCCTGAGAAAACAATCTGAATATATTGATATAACGAACAAAAGCAGGTAAAGTGTAGTACAGGACGCATTAGGCTGGCCGATTGGGCCAACAGAGGCATGTACCGTTCGCCATCCCGCAAAGGCCCTAAAGGGGAGGGGAGGCGTAACCTGGACATGGAGCCTGCCGAAGTTAATGATACTGAAGGATCGTCTAGGGAGACAGATCCTACAGACCCGACGAAGAAACTAAAAAATGATAAGAATGAAGGTACAGAGAGGGAACATGGCTACTCGGATAGCATCACAGATAAGGAATACACCGGCCCGTTTCCTACAACAATAGACCTGCTAACGGCTTTCACGAATACACGCAGGGAACACAAGACGTTCATCTTAAAATAAAGAACGGCGTGAAATCCCTACTCCTGGAAGTGAATAAGGCTAAAAGACAGGAGATGAAGGCAATAAAAGAAAGGACTCTTGACTTGCAATTGCAAGCTGAGGAAATAAAGGAAGCCCAAAAGAAAGTAATCGATGCCTTGCGAGAAGATAACCGTAAGCTACTGGCGGAAATAGAAGAAATAATGGCAAATGATGGGCAGGTGCCACAAACAAAGAAGGCCTGTTGTCGCTGCCAACTTAGTCAAGCAGATAACATGAATGCCATGATAGAGGCTTGTGAAACCGAGCAGGACCTTACAGCTTTGTTGGCCACCGATTGGCCAGTTGGGGTATACACACACACTAAACTGACCAAAACGAACATTGTTAGAGAGAGCCCAGTACGACTTATGATTGTCAGGGAAGACTTAAGGGATGATAGTGTGACATGGGACAACATGTCAACTCAGTTTAGCGGGCTTAAAGGAGAGGCGGCTAAGAGACTAGAAGAGGTAATCTCCCGCTACGTCCAAGAAGCAGGAGACAGTGGAGAACCCATAAGTAAGGCATTAATCGTCATGCGTCTGCGTGAAGACAGTGGCATTCTACAGGAAAGTGAATTATTGGAGAAAACCATTGGGAAGGTAAAGGACATCATAGAGACGAGCAAGCACCATGACACGGAGTTGTCGTCAACAAATGGCGAAAACTCGAAAGCGGCGACGTAAAGCTGACGATTACAGAAAAGGCGGCTGGAGGTGCGCTGACCTTTGCGGGAGCACTCTGCAAACAGGCGGCTCTCGATGCGGCTAATATTCAAGAAAAGAGGATAATTGCCCGATGACTATCAGAGGATGCGTCTGAAAAGGAAATAGGAGAAGCAGTTGCGTCGCTTCTAGGAGAAGGTAAATGTTTCACCCTAGAGAAACCCAGAAAAGAACACACAGGGTCTCTATCAGTGATGGTTAAAGCCAGAGAGGGCGTCGCACGCAAGCTGTTAGCTATCGGACATATCCAGCTTGGCTGGACTCGGTGCCACATTTCCGATTGGGTCACGATTCCCTGCTGCCCACGCTGCCAAAGAATCGGGCATAGTGCACACGAGTGCGAAAACCAGGTAGCCCAAGGGTTTATATGTCATAACTGTGGCAGATCGGGACGTATAGCTCGAGATTGCCAAGAGTCATCAGCATGTTATAATTGTAACGTGCTGGGACACGCTGCTAACTCCATAACATGCCCAATCTACAGAGAGAAAATAATGGGAATGAGAAGAAAAAAGACGTGGACCGCTTCAAAGATTAAGGAATCCCTACCGGTCGACCCCCAGGTTCTCCCTGCGACACCGAAGAGTGAGGAGAGAAATGGCACAGAACAAGAACTAGAGGCCACGCTGACCGATCCAGGAAATGAGACGGATATGGACGCTTACATATTTGAGCAAAACTGTCGGAAGATCGCCAACAAGAGAAGGCGCAGGCGAAGTCTGGGATCACCACCCGTTGGAACTCCTAAGGTAGCTACACAAAGAGACGGACAACCGGGCAGTAGTACAACACAACATCAATAATGACCAGCAATAGTAAAAATGTGCTGCAGCTAAACTGCAACAGAAGCAGGCAGTGAGGCATAAACCTTCGCTGTATGTGGTAAGCGAGCCCAACAAGTCCCTGGTTGCGACTAAAGAAGGAATTACGGATGTTGTCGCACGTATCTTGGAGTCTCAAAAACAGTGAAACAAACTTGCGTGCGTAATAACAGGGATCATGATGGTCAAGGAGGAGGCTGTACGACGACGCGCCGCCGACTTTATTGTAAACGATGCGGTTGGCTAAGTTATTGGATAACTAATTTACAGAGTTTTAAACAAGAACTGGTGCGAATAGATACACGATAGGTTGTAATAGTATTAGAGAATCCTCCCCCTTAACTGTAAGCAATATTAGTTTCACCTATAGGACCCGGTTACGGGGGATGACAGGAGGTATGAGGGTTTTAGCAGGTAATACAAAGGCTTTGGTAGTCATCGAGCTACCAGCCGGCGTCTAGTCCTGCACAGCGTGCCTAAAAGCATTTCCCCCTCCTGTATAAAAAAAAGACCATGTTTCTGACATTTGATCCCCGGGATCATATATCTGCTATAGTATCGACTATCCTTCACAGACAAGAGCTGTGTTGTTAGCATGTTATTGCCGCCAATATTTTGCAACACAGTTTTTTCACACTGCTTTTTTTTTATATGAACCGAGTGTGAGATTGCGACGAAATGAACACAATACTCGTGGTTCGTCATCTATTTCAAGCCATTCAAATAAATCAAGCCGAAATTATCACAAAAAAGTATGAGTTGCTAATTTTTTGCAACGCACTTTATAGATATATATATATATATATATATATATGTGCAAAAAAAGCGGGATACTTACACTTCCGCCGCCAACGGAGGTTACGCGTTGGCATATGGCAGAAGCGCCGCCAGCCCGAATTGACAGGCCAGCAGATTTACCCTCCCTCCCCCCTATCGAGGTTCAGAAGGGGGGCCACACTACTCCTACACCACAATCAAACGCAATCACCTCGCGATTTCGCGTTACACCCCAGAATATACTCATCCCCCGCTCCCAAAAAAGTACATATATATTAGGTCTACAAAAAGTTTTTCGGTTTTCCTGTTTTTTCCCCCAAAAAATGTTTTGTAGACCCAATATATATATATATATATTGGGTCTACAAAACATTTTTTTGGGGAAAAAACAGGAAAACCGAAAAACTTTTTGTAGACCTAATATATATGTACTTTTTTGTAGTAGTGTGGCCCCCCTTCTGAACCTCGATAGGGGGGAAGGAGGGTAAATCTGCTGGCCTGTCAATTCGGGCTGGCGGCGCTTCTGCCATATGCCAACGCGTAACCTCCGTTGGCGGCGGAAGTGTAAGTATCCCGCTTTTTTTTGCATATATATATATATATATTACGCAACATATCTATCACAAAATTTCTTACGAATTTATATCTAAAACATTGAGATCTGCTTTTTGATTATTCTATTACACCGGAGTGATTTTGTAAGTTGCTATTGCATAGGAAATTTCAAGCCCCTCGAGGCGGTGGCCAAACACCGGGAGGTGAATGCCGTTTCCCGCAAAAGTCAATATCGAGGAAACAAGTTTCGACACGCGGATGCCTCTCGTAAAAGCTTTCAGCGCGGAACACTATTCCTGAGTCCCACTTCTCATGTCAGCTGCCACATTATTCGTGTCGTCGTGGTTTCTTTGCCTGTCCAAATCCTGTCCTTCCTATGAGTCTAGAAGAGATAAATCTTGTGTGCTTCTCTTCTTATAAATGAATTGTTTTTCTTGTTTTTATGTCCGACCTGTCTTGCAGGAAGCCTACTTGGATGCGGTCGCCGGAGGAAGATGTAAGGTGCCGAATACGCCGTAGGGTCTGATATATAGCGCGACCTTGTTGTGGTACGTCGACAATGCGGGCCGAAGTGGCGACTCAGACTTTACCGCATTCTAGCTGATTTGGTGGTGGTTGTAGTACTCTACGTGCTACGCCATTCTCTTTGTTGAGTTTGTCAAGGTTGTTGGCAATCTGTTGGAGTCTTAGAGAGGAGTAATCAGCTATCTTCGTCCTGTCCCACGTTCTATCTGATGAAGCTATCGTTACCGAACTATCAAGTTGCCTGTGCTTTTTAGATGGCTACAGCAGCAGTACACCGGGGACGATTTTATTGTTCACTACGTAGTAAAATCCGCTAGTTACTGTTCGAATGTCAAAACATTGAACTTTTTGAAACAAATACATGTCGTTCCGGCGACCACGATATTTTGGTTGAGTGAATGACAAATTATAGCAACCAGGTGTGACTATTTCCCCTGCTATTTGCTAAATAACGTTTGTAGGGCGTATTTTATTCCAACGGATGTTGCCATTCAGATACGGATGCCAGGATTTAAGATCTGCCCGCAGAGCCAGCTTATTTAGAGGCTCGCTTTAGGATTATATCCGAGCGAATTGTTACAACAAATGCCACACTTTTTCTGTTGCAAGCTGTGGTGATGAATGCTTAAATCTGGCGTACTGCTATACGGAATGACGTTTTTTTATAGAATCAGTTATATGGTATTCGCCGAGTTTACTAACTGAATGTGGCTAAGAAACTGTCACTTATATAACATGCAGCTTAGAAAGCAGTCTCTAGCCCGGAACCTACTTTCGACCGGATCAGCCATAGTATTCCGTTAGAGAAAAAGGAAAATATCCTTGTATTGGTTCACCTATTATAAACTGACACCGTGCCTACGATAATTGCAAGTGCATCGTCAGGGAGGTAGGATGCCATTTGTCAAAGCAAGCCTGTTCCCGTGAAGTGACGCAATGCTCCTGCTTAGGTCCGCCGCTATATAAAATCCTTTGAGCGCACAGCTTATTTTTACCGTTCGCAGGAAACACGAACGCGGCACACGTTCAAAGAAGGTCATACCGTATTGTGAGCAGGGTTTCACATGGACTAAGACTAAAGTTACTTCTAACTTCTGAAAGGGAATCAGATGATGATTACTACGATCGCTTCTCAACTCTTGTCAACTCTTTCTAGATCAATGCTTACCCAAAACAAACCACATAAAGAGGTTGACTTTCATCAGGATAACGAAAAATATCATATGTCCGATTGTTTTATTTTTAAATGGTGTTTAAGTAAAGAAATAAAAAAAAATATTATTATATACAGTTTAAAGTTTTATTTGCTTATATGCAAGAGGCAACAATTGTCTCCTTATGAACGTGTACACCGGATAAATCAAGTGAAAACGTCACATATCCTCCAGGTTCGGGCGTGTAAATAATAAAATTTTAAAATAAAACAAAACAAAAAATGCAGCGCGTTTTTAATTATATAAACAGAGAGAGAGCTGGTTTATGGACGGAGGGAGATATTTAAAAAAAATGAACTTTAAAAAACTTACATAATTACATTGATTGTATATTCTTGCAAATACTTTGGATGCGTGTAAAAAAACTTGATAAATCGTTTATAGTTGTGAAACCGTCTAGACATTATTCCTTTACAGAAATGTGAAAACAGTATTTGCCATAATGCTACCACATACAGTTATTATTTGAAAAGCAATTCTATCGGCTCCGCTTTTTGTTTAGTGTATATATCTATATACACTTAACAAAAAGCGGAGCCGATAGAATTGCTTTTTCTCTAGAGCTTGGTAATGTTAGCTACTTCGAGCTGACAATACACCATATTGCCTTCGAGTCCGCAAACTATGTCTGTGTGTGGTGGCCAGCTTTTTGCTAAAAGTAGATTGTAGATATTTAGACCAGAGTACGCTACTGCTCTTTATGTGTTTAGCTATATTTGCAAATCAACATATTGCTCATTGTAGTTGTCTGAATGACTCTAAGTAAAAATAAATCTTTCTAGAATGGTCTGCGTCGAAAGGACAGTGCCACGTGCGTTGCTTAAGAAGTGGTTGCGGTTCTTTAACCAGCACGCGGACTATGGCGTAGGTAATAACCGTGGCGGTTACGCCGCTGGCTTACGCCGAGGTGGTACCTCAACATGTGAGGTCGACCGCAAGGGACGACGAAAACCAAAACGACTTATGTGAGCGGGTTTCTTTTTCTCATACAGATACATACTAGGAAAGCATGATAGCTAGGCAAGCATATTTATTTGGCAAGACAGAACCGCACTCTGTAGGAAACGTTATCCATGTGACGTCTCTGGTGATGCCGGACTATAGGATAAGGGCGTCGTCGAGGGGGATAGGTACCTTCAATTCAGTCGATATATTATTTGCCTCAGTAAATCAGCTTCGGTTGGCCGTTAAATTGGCAGTTTTCTTGCGGAGACTAACGGCTTGGATTTAGTATCAGCAAATAGACCCTCACTAGCGGCAAATGCTAGGTCGAGACGAAACTTCTAAAAATACGCCTGAAATTTTCCTAGCTCAAGTAAACGTTTCCTATCCAGACCGAAATCGAATAAAACAGACTGAGCTCTCAAAGATATAACGGCTACTTGCTGATGCTAGACAAAGACGACCGACGTCGTCATTGACAGTAACAATGTGTTGAGTATGTAAGAGTAGATGTGTCGCAGCCCAGTCGCGCTGCACCAAAGACAGCCTAATCGCAATACATGCCCTAGGTTCGCCGTAGTTAAGCCATTGTATCACTAAAATATTAGAATATGTATGCCATGCGGGTCTAGTTAGCAAGAAAATCTGCAGGCTGCACGGCCAGGCACTACTTATAACCGGCTAACGGGAGCACTTCGGAACTGGGTAGGAAGTCGACGAATTAAAACGAAGCACAGCATCAATTTGGATGCTCTGCCGTCGCGTTTTGTATTAAGTGCAAAATTTAGGGGATCTGGTGACTCTTACCTGGGTGCTACTCTCACCTCGATCACGAACCCTGCCGAAGAAATTTGGTCTGGTAAAGTCGCTTTTTTTGAAGTTTAAATATTAATTTTAAAGTTTAAAAAATAACTTTTTTAACTGAAACCTAGATTGGTTTTGTCTTATCTGTTTTAGAGATTATTGCTAATACTACGATTACTAAGTACTCTGAAAACCCGTTTATAACACTGACAACGCCTGTTAAGCAAGCCAAAACGGGGGAGGATAATAACGACAAGATAAGAATCTGCCCAAGCAGACACTTTTGGACATACACAAATAAATATGATATTTCAAGTTAGAATGCGTAAATCTTTGCAAACATTTAATATAAAAAATGCAAAATACATGCCTGCATATATATATATATATATATATATATATATATATACAATACCTGAAAAAATATAGGGCCACCCATTTTTGCCACATTTCACGCATGTATTATAACCGATCGTGAAAATTTCATAGTGATACGTGCTCACAGAGTAACAGCGGATACTTCCATCGACATTTGGGATATTGGGTACCCTAAACACGAGATTTCGACATTTGGCACAGCGACACCGCTAAAAAATTATAATGGCACGACCAAGATGCATGTCTTAGTGAGTGAATTGAGTGGGCGAGTTTGGGCTCATTTCACGGCTCGACGGAAACGAAAGTAGATCTCCTACCAGAACTTTTTCTGTGCTGAAACGATGGGCCTGGGTCGGCGTCTCACGAGTGACGAAAAGACCCAAATCAAGGCTTATAAGGATGTCGGCCTCCCTAATCGGGAAATTTTCCGCCGATTGGGGCGTTCTCGCCAAGAGTGAACAACTTCTGAATTTAGGTGAAAACTACGGCGTAAAAAGAGTTCCGGGCGTCCAAATGCCATTTCGGAACAAAGCAAGCGCGCAATTCTGAAGATAGCCACGAAATCTGCGCTCTCGGCAAAGACAATTGCGGCGGCGGCCGGTGTGCAAACGAACGTGCAAACCCTCCTCAGGAAGACACTTTGGCTCACGAGAAAAAACTTAAGAGAAAACCACGATTGACCGCTGAGCATCAGAAAGCGCAGGTTACGATATGGACCACGGACCATCACGGACCACTGAATGGCACCGAGTGCTCTTTTCGGATGAAAAAAGTTAAACTTTGATGGACCGGATGGATTTAACTATTATTTCCACGATATGCGCAAAGAAGAACGAATTTTGTCAAAACTGCACTTAGGTGGCGATTCGGTGATGATCTGGGCCGCTGTCGGGTATCATACAAGATCGCCGATTGTGTTTTAGACGGTCGTGTTAATTCGACGCGCCATAGGGATCTACTAGAAAAGAAAATCCGCGCATTTTGAGGTGATGGGAGGGCCCTATTGTTTTTCAACACGATAATGCCCCGATTCACACCGTGAGATCCTACGCTGGCCTGCAGAACTAAAAAAAGCCATTGTGAAGGCTTAGGACGAGATCTCGCAGGACGTCATCCAAAATTCGTTCAACACTATACCAAACCGCATTTTTGAGGTTACTCGACTTAATTGGAAGTTCACTAAATATTAAGTATAGTTGCTAGCTGCCGTGAAAGGAGCCCAAACGCCGTTAATCCGCTTAATTCACTCGTTAAGACATGCATCTTGGTAGTGACTTAGAATTTATTTGCGGTGTAGCTGTGCCAAATATCAAAATCTCGTGGTTCAAGGTAACCCGATATTCCAAATGTCGATGAAAGTCTTCGCTCTGTCTCTCTGTGAGTATGTATCACTTTGATCTTTACAGGATTGGTTATAGTAAATGTGTGAAATGTGGCAAAAATGAGTGATCCTATATTTTTTTCAGTGACTGTATATATATACATATATATTAAAGCTACAAAAAAGTATTCTTGGTTTTGGTGCTATAAAGAAAACACATATATAGGAGACACGGGAGGTCTTATTTATTAATTTATATATTCTCCGCCGGAAGATACAACCTCTGCCCAACGATTTGCAAGGTTTTCGATTCCTAAATAATCTTCCAAATTTCCAAAAAAATCCAAAATATTCTTCCAGTCCAGAACGCACGGTTCCATAGAAGTGAATTTTTCACCACTTTAATTTTTTGCATCGATCTGAATAGGTGGTAAGATGGTGCTAAGTCGGGGGAATACGGTGGATGTTCCAAAAGTTCCCATTTTAGCTGGGAAATTTTCGAAAGGGTCTCCCTACTCACGTGGGGCCTTGCGTTGTCTTGGTGGAACAGGACACCCTTCCTTGAAATTTGTGCAGGGTACGACTGCTTTAATTTTTCGTGAACATTTTCGAGTTGTTGACAGTACACGGCCGTATTTATCGTCTGGTTATGCGGTAAAAGTTCAAAGTGCATTATTCCGCTCACATTCCACCAAATCATTTACACAATAAAACTTTTTTTTTCCCTTTCGGAACTTCTCAAACCACGGTTGGCACATTGTGTCTGTACAACAGGCATCCCCAAACGATTTTAACAAATTTTTGTGAGCCTGCGTTGCACTCAGTCCATTTTTAAACTCATGGAGTAGAATCGCCCGAATTTGGCATTTATATATACAGGGTGCGTCAGAATCCAGACAAATTTTGGCGGGCTACCCAGCATAGACGGAAGGCGTTAATTCAGATCGGTTTGCGTTAGCAGCAGCCCACTCACAATAGAACAAAAACGCATTGTCATCATGGACGGCCGCCGCAACCTGGGTCCAGAATATGACCGAAGAACAACCGTTATCCAATTGCTTTGTGCTGGACATCGGCCAGCCGAAATTGTCAACATCACTGGATTTAAAAGAGCAACGGTCTACGACATTGCCCGACGCTACAGAGATGCAGAAGAGACAGGGCTAGGTAGTGCAACACCTGGAAGGAATTCACAACCGCTGACGAGAAGTGAGGACGCCAAAAGTGATCAAAATGGTGCAAAACTGCGTTTTTAAGGATCCAAGTCTATCGATGCGCCGTTAAGCGATCAAATTCAATATGAGTGATTGTTCTATGCGTCGGATTATCAACGAAGAACTGCGCTACAAGTCTTGCACGGTTAAAGTCAGACAGATGTTGTCTCAGGCCGCGAAAAATAAGAGGATGACTTGCTGCCATCTCATCCTCACGTTTTTGAGACACAAAATGGCGGGACATCTTCGATTCTTCTCCGACGAAAAAAGCTTCACCATTGACCAAAAACATAACCCGAAAAATTACCGGTGGCTCGCAAAGAACCCTGAGGATGTACCAATCGTGCATAGAACCAAACATCCTGCCAGTGTGCACGTCCTAAGTGTTGTGTCGAATGAAGGAGACGTAATGCCTCCATTTTTTGACAGACACGAAACCGTAACGAAGGAAGTGTATTTACGTGTTCTGCGAAGCGTGGTAAAAACCATGGATTGATAGAGTGTCCAATGGAACACAATATGTCTTTCAACAAGACGGCGCTCCTGCCCACACCAGTAATCGCGTCCAGGATTGGCTACGGGGGCAACATGACGGCGTTCTGGGACAAAACGATATGGCCCCCTAGCAGTCCAGACTTGAATCCCTTGGACTTCTATGTATAAGGCGTTATTGAGCAAGAGACTAACAGGTCTCTTCTAAATACAGAAGCGCTACGCAGGGCCATTGTCGAGTCGTTCAAGAATCTTAACCCGCTAACTTTGAAGAAGGCCTGCGGGCGCTTTCGCGCCAGAATTGAAAGTGTAATTGCTGCTGGTAGTGGCTACATTGAATAAAGATGTTCCTCAGGAGTGTACCTAACGGCACGTAAAACTACCGAAATATCTGTTTTTCTTTAGACATAAATTGCGAAACGAGCGATAAATTTTAGTTCGGATTTAACTGACACACCCTGTATATACGAGGTGTGTTCAAAAAGTATCGCGACTTTTGTGTTTTTTTCAAAAATTATTCATTTATTCATGAATATCTATTTTGTCCCCTTCAAAGTAATCCCCATTAGATATTATACACTTGTGCCAGCGGTTTTTCCAATCTTCGAAGCACTTCAAAAAACCATTTTTTTTTATCTTGTTCAGCTCCTCCTTCGATGCCGTCTTTATCTCGTCAAGCGTAGCGTAACGTCGTCCTTTCATGGGCCTCTTCAGTTTAGGGAACAAGAAAAAGTCACAGGGGGCCAGATCTGGGGAATACGGTGGCTGCGGCATCATTAGTGTGTTGTTTTTGGCCAAAAACTCGCGCACAAGCAACGATGTGTGAGCAGGGGCGTTATCGTGGTGCACAAGCCAATTTTTGTTCTTCCACAAATCCGGGCGTTTCTGGCGGATTGCTTCGCGCAAATTGCGCATAACTTGCAGGTAATATTCCTTATTGACCGTTCTACCCTGTGGCAAAAACTCATGATGCACCACGCGTCTGCAATCGAAGAAAACTGTTAGCAAAACTTTCACATTCGACCGAACTTAACGCGCTTTTTTCGGTCTTGGTTCGTGCGGCAGCTTCCCTTGAGATGATTGAGCTTTGGTTTCCACGTCATAACCATAAACCCACGATTCGTCACCAGTTATGACCCTCTGGAGCAAATTTGGGTCGTCGCGGACAGAGTCCAACATCTCATTAGCAATGTTCATGCGATGCTGTTTTTGGTCGCAATTGAGCAATTTTGGTACGAATTTCGCGGCGACCCGTCTCATGCCCAAATCATTGATAAAAATCGAATGGCACGAGCCAATCGATATGTTTAGGTCCTCAGCAACTTCTCTAACGGTGATTCGACGATTGGCCAATACCATTTTCTCCACTTCATTAATTTTTTCGTCTGTTGTTGAAGTGCTCGGGCGTCCGGCACGCTCTTCGTCGTTCACATCTTCTCGGCCTTCTGAGAACATTTTGTACCACCGATAAACGTTGCTTCGGTCCAAGGTAGGTTCTCCGTATGCCACAGTCAACATTCGGAATGCATCCGCGCACTTAATTTCGTTTTTCACACAAAATTTGATACAGGTTCTTTGATCCATTTTTTGAATAGGTAAAAATCGAAGACGATCCAAAACACGTGCAAGCAAAGCAGCTGTCAACAATTAAGTGAACATTCAAAATGGCCGAGCTTGTCGGCATAAGTGAGAGACATGAGTACCAACATAACGCCACAAAAAATCGAAATTCGAATATACGTAACCCGCGAAAATTCAAAAGTCGCGATACTTTTTGAACACGCCTCGTATACAGGGTCATTCACGGAGTATTGTACTTCTTTCGAGGTTTGATAGAACTCGGCAAGAAAATAAGTTTTCCCTATGGAGGGAAGACGCGGAAACGTCTTGTTTAGGAGAGAGAGTGAAATTTATAAACGTCGTTATTCTGCCTTTTTTTCTCCTACATAGTTGTGCGAAAGCTACGTTTGCGGGAGAACCAGTCAATGCATATCGAAAGCGAAGGAATGCATATTTCCATAGGGCGTATGAGAAAGTTAGGTACATATTTTGAGGTTTGGCAGAACTCAGCCAGAGAATAATTTTTCCTAGTGGAAGAAGGGGGCGGATACGTCTTGGCAAATGTTTACGGTTCTGAGCGTGAAAACTTGCACGTAAAACATAACAACTATGACTGTCAAAAACGCTTAGTTACTTGACAACTACGTAACGCAGCACCATCACCTTGGTACGAAAATGATGGGCATTAAATTTGCTATTGCGTGACAGTGGTCTTTTGGACGTACATTTTTGGTCGCAATGGAAACATTTTACGATTTTTCATGAAACAGCGTTAACGTAAAATATCGACTTTTCATGACTTTCCCTAATCTGGGTATTCGCTTTTCGCTACGCAAGCTAGTGAAGTGTCTTCCGTTGTGCACAATTTTCCTCCAAACACGCCGGTGTAATCAGGTCCTTCATGCGTTGACTGGTTCTCCCGCAAACGTAGATTTTGCACAACTATGTAGGAGAAAATAGGCAGAAAAAATAATTTTATAAACTTTACTCTCTCTCCTAAACAAGACGTTTCCGCGTCTTCCCTCCATAGGGAAAACTTATTTTCTTGCCGAGTTCTATCAAACCTCGAAAGAAGTACAATACTCCCTAAATGACCCTGTATATATATGTACATATATATATATATATGTACATATATATATATATGTACATATATATATATATATATATATATATATATATATATATATATATATATATATATATATATATATATATATATATCAACAATTTATTAAATGTAATCAACCATAAACGGTGGGAACATGACAATTAGGTCCCTGCGAACGTGTGCACCTTTACGGAGAGTTTAATGTAGGGACCAACTAGCTCTGAAGGGTTGTCCGGAACGAGGCCGCATTGCCCCGTTGCACATTCAGCGACCCGCGCTGTTTGAGGATATCACCCACTCGCCTATAACCGCTGGCTAGAATTAGTCGCTTCCCGGCCTTCTGTAGCAAACCGGCGAGCCCGGTTCGCCAAGGGTCTCGAAGACATTAGACAAAAACCCGTAAGGGTACCCGATGTTTTGGTACTTTCTCACCTTGCCTGCTTCGGCGAGAGCTGAAACATACGCCAGCACTGACCATTGAAGGGGCTAATGAGCCGGTTGCGTTTTGAATCAGCATGCACCCGTTCTCGAACGGGGTTAAGGTCAGACCGTCAGGTCTGTTCCCGCCTTCCCGGTCCAGTCCGACGGGTTCCAGAACGCACAGTAAGACACTAGATCGTAGGGCTCTACTAAAGGTTTCGTTCGAAACTTGGTGTCTGGCTCGCCTACCTGCGCTGACGGTACATGGTAGCCCGTAGCGTCCGTCCGGCCGGACGACGTCTCCACAGACGCAGGTGCGAATGTGCATCATGGCCCCATTAGCGTTCTTCGCGCATCTCGCGATACGATTTTTAACCCTTTGCTCATATGAAGTTGCCGATCAATCTCTCCGGCGTCCAGCTTCGGTGGGCTTGAGACGTAGAGCCAAAAATGAAGATCTTAGGAGAATATCGGTGAGATTTTACTAAGTGAATCTGTGACATGGCATGTTTTTAGCATTTCCAGCCACCTTTCGAGGGCAGCCAGAACTCTTTGCAGGAATAAGGGAACGCCAAGCAACTTTAGATTTGTGCCGACAGTTTTGTACCCTGGAAGAGCTTTCAGCACTTCAGTTCAGTAGCACCCCGTACGACCCCGTACGACATAGATCTCACACTTTGCAGGTTTTGGGGCCAGGCCACTCCGCTGCGCGAACTCAATGACTCTGTGGAGGTCCCTCAGAACTGCATCAGGTGCCCCGCTCAGAACACCGTCGTCCAAATACCATACGTTTAGAGAGTATTCGAGAGAGTCGACTAACTTCTTGATAGCCAGGCACAGCAGAACAAGGGGGGCATGGGCCGCCCTGCTACATCCCAGTGTGCGACATTATGGTATCATGTGCCAGAAGAAGGCAAGATGGCTCCTTATAAGCTAGTGCCATCTGATGGAACATACTCGGGGCCTACACTTTGACCGCATTCAACAAGTGGTCCCTCCGAATAGTGCTGAAGATGTTCGTGGAGTAAAGTTTAGCTCCAGAGCTGGACTCCAGGAAGGCCCAAGTTGAGTGCACCGCGGCCTCGCATTCTTCCGGAGTCGAAACTTTAAGCTGATAGCTGCCAAGAGCACATGCGACGTCTGCCTTGTTTTCAAAGATGCTGATCTTTGCCGCCAGCCTCCGGAGTGCGGATGAGCATGCGATAGGCCGCGTGCAGCCCTCCTTCTTCTTGAGAGCGAAAAGTTGGGTCCCAAGGATGAACGGCCGCCAATCGGGGAGGGACGAGCTCCAGCGATGAAAATCGACGACCTTGGCTGAGGCGCTCGCAAGCCAGTCGACGTCCAGTCAAAAATAATAATAGTATTCTACAAATATTTAAAGTCCTCAGTTTCCACGGGGTGAGGAGGACTGAGCACAGGTATTTGGGTGTTCGGAGTGCACAGTCAGAGAGCCCGAAGAGAATTCGATCTCTTAGACACGAGACTCAAATGCTTTCCGGCGTGCACTGTCAACCAATATAGTACTTAGTATGCACACTTTTGTCGATACAATAATTACTAGAAAAATCGAAGCCAAACCTTATAAAATAGTATATTTCATGGAAGCCAACGAAAACCCAACTGCACTCTGCCGAATCGGACAGGCCAAATGTATATATATTCCATCGAGACCCATACCCACTAAACGCACTTCCCCCTTAAGCTTCACACTTAGCCCAGATCAGTCTGGATCTTTACTTAATAGTGCTACGGGCCGACAGGAGCTGTGGCGGGTGCCGATCGGATTAAGCGGCCGTAGTCACCCCCGGGTTTTTCACCTCATCAGACACACTTTGCCCATTAACATGTGAGTGGAGGCAGAACGCCGAAGGTGTCTTTTGTATTCAATCCGTTCAGCTTCAGCTTTCGATTGTATCGTGTGCATAGCCATATGAATCTGCTTTTGCTTAACCCGTATTAGGCCTCCGCAAGAAAACCGTGTTCTTCGGCGAAGTCCCTTAATTTTTTTTTATTACGACCTCTACTCCTTTCGTCAGAGTGTTGATGAGACAGATCGCTGCTGTTGAAATGCCGTCCGGGCCAAGGACTTTACCCACTTTGATTATCTCCACCGCTGCCAGAATTTTAGAGATTGTGACTACTGGTATGTCTTCTGAGGATACCCTAAGTGTCTCAATGGCAGCTCTGTCGAATTTCAGGAGAGATGGAAGGAGTTGCCGTATTAATTCCTCCCTGTCCTCAGTTGACATCTCATTCCTGTTACTGCTCTTTAGCTTTTCTCTAACTATTTTGTATGGTTTTCCCCAAGGGGTCATTCTTGACTACTTCAAGATGGTTTCTTCAGCATTTTGCCTTTCTCTTGCTGATTTCCCATTTGAGATGTGCCCCGCATTTTTTGTACTCCAAAAGTCCCACTGTGACAACCTCCTGAAGTTCAGCTCTAGCTGCGGTTCTTTTCAGATGGCGTCGCGCTTTAAAGCATTCGGCCCGTGTGTCAGACTCTGTGTTCTCCGTGTGCCGCCAGTATTGAGGCCTAGGTAAAGCAGACGTTTGACGAAGCTTCTGCTTCGAGTTACAGCATGTTTAACATAAGACTTGTAGCTCTTCTGGAGTTCTAGGTGGCCCTTCAGTTTCGAGTGTTTGTGTAATGTTGGCGGTCGACGTCTTGTTGCTCATCAATTTCAATTTTAGTGGTCTGACGAATGATTGCGGTGGGCGTCCTATTTATGGAGTTAGTGATTCGACCTTGTACTCATTGCAATAGTGGTCGCTCATCTTTTCTGCTTCTTTCAGGACTTTCATGCTCATCTTTTCTGCTTCTTTCAGGAGGATCATGCTGAGTAGTCTTGCCCCCTTCCTCGTGGTTGCCCTCAGCAGGCGGACTAGTACTTTTACTCTCTACCTTGCAATCCGTTTGTACCCCAGTTAAACGCGGGCACTGATGCCCTCCCCCGTACTTTTGGCAAGCCGACAAGTTAGCCGCATGCCCTGCTCCTTCGCAATTATAACACGTAGCCTTTGCTGCGCAGACTTTAGCAATGTGCCTTAGACCGCCACATTTATAGCATATTTTTCTTAGATGGCTTAATTTCTGCAGTCCGTGGTTGTGTGTCCGACATTTTAGTGCTTAAAGTAATATAGAATTTCAATCCATTTACCCTCCGGATGCGTCGTTCATGAAGCTCATAATGTTTCCTAATCTGAACTTTGTGTTTAGTTGGATACGTTTTTCCCTGAGCGTCTGCGAAAGAGGTGCTCACCCTATCATTCGTGATAAGGACAGTTGAGCTGGCCTCACTTTTTCCCTTGTTTTGGTCAGGGTTGCCTTTCCTTCCACTTTTTCTCGTTTTTTTTTGCGCTAGAATCTCGAAGATCTTCTTTGTTCTTCGTTGGTCATATAGCAGGGCAGCGGCTCCGTTGCGTCCCGGTGCCGTTTGACCACTTCTAGAGCCTTATCATTAAGTCGGATATCTTCTATGCTAGTTGACTCTTTGGGCAGCTGAACGGAAACAAGTGCTCGCTTAGAGACTTGCTCCTGTTCGTCCATATGCTGCACGAGCCGGAACGTGGGCTTGTCTATGGTAGTAGCTGCCGCACCAGCAAGCCCTTGACACTGTGTAGACATGCTTTTCCGTGTCGTAGTGTCCGCTGGGTCTTCCTATCCGGCTATTAAGAACCTTAGGGGACTTTCCTTGTGGATACTTGCTACCATGCATGGCGTAATCTTGTACACCTCCTCTGGCCAGTCGCGGCCAAGGAGAAGGGCAGTTTTATCCGGCGAGTGGCAGTTTTCAAATTGGGCCTCCATTTTTGCCACTCTCTTGCCCATGTGGGCGAGTTCTGTGGTTGCCTTGGCCTCCTCTCTTACTTCTTGGAGTAGCCTGTCCAGTCTGTTTCTCTCCCTTAGTGTCCGCTTCCTCTTTGTTTGGTTATAGAGCATAGTCACTTTTGGGCCATGTCCGTGGTAGTAACGGCTCATCCTGCCGCACTGGGCGCATCCAGGGATAGCAGCCTGATATTAGTCGGCCGTCAATCGCTGATGTCTACAAGTGTTTACGTCACTCTGTATAATGTTTTGTGTACCTGCGCGCCTCCTGCGTGCAGTCCCTGACACCACCCTGTTTCTAATGGCGTGTCCAGAAGCAAAAGGCGCTCTTGCTTGTGGTGGACTATTCGGCAGAGTAACGCCTGAGCTAGACGGTCAGTGATTTCGCGCTAGATTAGGTTGAGTGAACTCACCTTCTCTAGATGCTCCTCGGACCACTCCGCACTTTCCGTCTATTTACGTGACGAAACAACACGTATAAAACGTTTAAACTACCGGACTTCCAGAAACCCGAACGAGCGTGTATTCACCTGTCAGCTGCAGCTGACGAATATATATATATATATATATATAATATATATATTTGTCAGCTGTTTATATATATATATATATATATATATATATATATATATAAACATTACACTATACGGATACAGATAGCACCCATAGCCACATACGGGATTCCACTAATATGGGATAAGTTGGGAGTAGGCGAATTGCGTTTAATTGATGGGGTAAGGTTGTTCTTTTTAAAGAGGGTTTTCTCGCTTTCGAATACACGCAGGAATAGAATCACGTCTTGGAGGGTGGCCCGCTGCTGACGGAAGACCTACAAAAACGATGTAATCTGAAGAGAACGTGCGCCTTTGAAATTTATATGCGGAACTGGGAAACCAAAATTAGTGAGGTGGACATAGGTATTTATGGAACAGCAGCAATGCACTGAGTGGCGGAGTAGCGGGGTAAAAAATCGACATCTAACTACGGCCTTTGCAGCTCACGGAGATTATCACGTTCTGTGCAACGTGGAGGGTTTTCATGAACCACAGGATGAATGTCAATGCAAACAATGCTGGAGCAGATGTGATCGATACCACGCCGCGGTATGCCCGGCGGTTAGGTCTATAGCAGAACTAGCAAAGCGCTAAATTGTTGGTGTCTTGAAACATTTTAATGTTACATAAACACATTTACCCAGTTTGGGGTGTTAATAAAACAAACAAATATACAATACACTATATCCTCTATTTACGCAGCTATTCTTCCCGTTGGTTGCAATTCATTTTTCGGTCATAGCTTATCATAGTCTACTTAAGCATTATTTTTGTTTAAATTAGAAGCCACTGAAGAGCCGGCACGGGCTAGATTTTTCTCCGCTAAGTAAACTATATTATATATTGATGCTTTGCATTTTTTTTAGACGATTTAGCTACATAGGCATATGAGAGAGAGATAGAGAGAGAGAGAAAGATCATGATGACGGTACGTTGAAGTTTATCCAAATGTACGAAACCAATTACGGACCACAGATGCACTGAATGCTACTGCTTAGTATGCGCGGTAGTATTTGACGAGGCGCTTGAGCTGCACGCCGCTTCCAGTCGAGTCCATACATATGTTTGTATAGTACTCCTTGCACATGACGGCTCTAACGGCCAACCTCACCCACCGCCTAGCCGTACTTGCGCTTCATTCAACTGCTGCGAGATGTTCTGGGACGTTGGCTACGCCTCGTTTATAGCGAGCTGGCTCCACGCGTGAATTCGTCTCACCAGATTTCATCCTTCTGTTACTGCTTGGACGACGCTAGGCGGCTCCGACGGTGGCGGCTGCGCCTGTAGGGATACTTGCTACTTCTTTTGGCTAACGTGAGAAACCCTTGCTCCGGGCCATTACGCCGGACAGACGCTGAACGTTTGAGGTTTTGGCATGAGTCTAGCTGCTGCTTCGACTGCGTAAGCTGCTATGTCACCCAGCGTCTGTGCTAGAGGGTTCTGCTGAAGAACGCGGATGACATTTTCTTCACGCTTGGACGCAATGGGCGGACCGACTTGTTCAGGACTATTAACTATATGCGTAGATATGAGGGTCGGTTGGGCGGTCTCTGATCGTGTCTGAGAGGCCCCCTTCTGCTATACGGCACGGACTTTGCTCTCTTGAGATCGATTATGGCGCCAGTCATAAGGTAGTGCTGTGAAAGAGCTGCTTGTCACGGCACTAGGCGCTCTAAGTTTGGCAGGTGTTAAGTTTGCACAAAGTCGGTGGGCAAATAAATGGACAGGGACGCTTTCTATTGATACGCTCTTGCGAAGTGACACCTAGTGTAACAGCGATGTGTAACAGTTTTTTAGCAACAACAACAAACATGAGCGACTGACAGCGTTTTTTAGCAACAACAACAACAACCATAACAAATATGAGCAATATTTCGCTGCTATCTTTTTTAGACAATCATAATTTAGGAAGTTTTTTTAAACGTAAGTGCAAGGTGAACGAACGCAAACACTAGACAAAACGTATCCTGCCAGGTGCGTTTTTGGAGCATATATGTTTGTCTGGTCGATGGTCCGCGTGCTAAAAAAATAAACTTTTCGGGCTGACCCTCAGCCAAGATTTAACGTCCACGGGGCTGCTTTTTGCATTTCTTCATAGACCTCAAGTTACGCGTGCTGCTGCAACTACTACTACTTGCATGGCCTTCTGCCTTGTTCTTCAGCCTCATGAATTCAACTGTCGAACAAAGAGAGAGATAGTGGGAAAGGGAAAGAGAAAAATAGCTAAATGGGTAGAGGAAATCAGGATGGATGAAGAGAAAACATACAATGTTGGAAGTGATCATAATTGGGTAGAAGTGAGCGGAAGGAAGAGGAAGCCGGGGCGCGTAGTTGTACAAAAGAAATCCCTGGATAAACACAAATGGGCGCAGAAAGTAGAATACATAGAACAGCTCTTAATGGCAAATGGAGAGAGGCTAGTAGACGAGATGCATAGGAAAATTAAAGACGCATTTGACAATTGTTGTAAGATAGGGAAGGGAATTCAAAAGGGAGGAGAACGAGGGTGGTGGAATGATATAATAAGCAAGGCAATCATGGAGCGGAAAAGATGGAGTAAGAAGCATAGAAAAGTAATGGGAAAGGACGCAGGCAAGGCAGAAGAGTATTGGGAAAATTACAAGGAAGCTAAGAACAAAGCTCAAATGTTAATACAAGATGCAATTAACACAGACGAGAGGGAATTTAACAGGATTTTGGGGGGCCCCCAAGGGCCAGCGAGCAAAGCGGTTTTGGGACTATGTCAGACAGAAAAGACAAGAATGGCAAATAACGTCCAGGATAGAACATACACAACTGATGAAATGGACACCGCGTTTCAAGCACTATTTTTCACGACTAGCGTAAACAGTGTAGAAAGAACAAGAACTAGCACGAAGATTACAACCACAACAGATGAGATCGAAGGCGTGGTAAAGAAAATGAATCCAAAAACGGGCGTGTGGTCTTGACGGGATTTCGGTAGGAATTATCCAGGCGTTGGGAAAAGAGTACGTGTATTATCTAACGAAGCGATTTAATAAAATATTTAGAGGGGGCAGAATCCCGGAGGGTTGGCGCAAGGGAAGAGTTTTTTTTCTCCCAAAGGAGGGGGTAGATAATGACACTTTAAGAAATAGGCGACCAATCACAATTACACTTATAGCGTATCGAATATTTATGCAGTTGTTTAAGAGTAGAGTGCAGAGTTTTCTAGAAACAAATGAGAAAATAGGAGAATGGCAGTGCGGATTTAGGAAAGGGTATAGGCTAGATGATCATCTTTTTTTATTAAGGTCAGGTTGTGGACACATCGAGATTGCAGGGACAAGGGTGTGTGGCAGGATTTTAGATCTTAAAAAAGCATATGATATGGTGGACAAAACAAAGTTGTGTCAAATCATGTTAGAAGAGGGTTTGGAGAGAAGCTGGGTGGAGTTACTAGAAGAAATTTACAGGAATAATACGGTAAGAATAATAATAGCAGCCGAACAATCTAAAGAGTTTATAGTTGCTAAGGGGGTCAGACAAGGCTGTCCGTTGTCATCGGTGATTTTTTTATGTATATAGAGGGAAATAGCTCGAAGGATTAATAGAAAGGGTTTGGGGTGGCAGATAGGGGGAAAGGGTGCATATATCAAGACACCCATGCTGCTTTTTGCGGACGATACGGTAGTGTTAGGGCGGGGTACTAGCGAAGTTCAAAAAATGTTGAATGCATGCGGGGAAGCAGCGGAGGAACTGAGCATGGCGTTAAATGAAAAAAAGCGCGCAGTTTTAGTATTTAATGGGACAAGGGGGGCAAAGAAGCTTGCAGTACAGGGAAAATAATCGGATTATAAAAGTCAGTTCAAGTATCTTGGGGTGACAATGACTACAGGGAATGATTATTTAGAGGAAGAAGAGATATTAAGGAGGAAGAAGGCTGAAAGAGGCAGAAATGCAATAGGGTGTAAGGGCCTCTGGGGGTTTAATAAATATATAGTAACAAGGAATATATGGAAGGCCATGTATGTGTCAGGATTGACCTTGCTAATGCCTCTCTGGTCCACAGCGCAGGGTTTGAGAAAGAAGTTAGAAACAATACAAAGAGAGGTAATAAGATATGCATTATGTTGCCGTTTTAATTGCGCCAGGGAATTCCTTGAGGGGGAGGGGGGAATGTCAACATTTATACAAAGGGAAGTACAAAGTAAGCTTAGATTTAGTAGTAGGATTGAAAATGTCACAAATAAAAGATGGGTTAAACAGATGCAGCTGGTAAAGACGGCACTTAGGATTAAAACGAAGGATTAAAACGATCGCAGAGTAGAGTTTGCAGCTATGGAGATTGGGTACAATTGTCAGCAATGGGCAAGAACGAGGGTATCAGAGAAAATGGTGAATTGAAGGTAAACAATCATATACAGACAAATGGAATTGGCAATGGGCTCCAAATCAGTTTGTTAACTATGTATGGAAAGGAAAAGCGGGAAAGGGCCGGGGTAGAATGGGTACACGATAATTCAAGAGCGAGTGGACTATTGGCAGATGCCAGGGCACGGATGTTGGATACGAGGATACATAGAGCTAAATATAAGGAGGGGCAAAGTGCAGAATGTCGAGCATGTGGGCTAGAGAATGAGTTAATCGAACATATTATTAAAGAATGTATAGCCTTAGGGGGGAGCAGAGATAAAGAGCTGTCGAAGACCCTAGCTCTAGGACCAAATGTTAGAAATGACCTGGTCGATATTACAAAGAAGAGGTTGCCACAATGGAAAGCAAATACTCAGTAGGTATTAAAGTAGACATGGATTATATGGATGCGTAGGTAATATATATGCTGCCGCTCTAAGCGCCCCTGATATAAAAGGGTGACATGTGTATTTAGGTATACATGCCAAGCGAACAATAAATCAATCAATCAATAGCGATAAGGGAAAAAAAGACACTTACCACTTATTTGCTCGCTTGTATACAAATACGTGAATTACTTGATAAATAAAATAACCGATCTTCCTACCGGAGAGCTCAATAGTGTTTTTTTCCTTTGAGCGACTCATATAAAGCCGACAATCCGCGGACATTAAGTTGGCTTGCACCAAAATATATTCGAGCCGCAATGCGACAAGAATTCTCTCAACCAGCTTTTTAAAATAGGCTACTACAGCAAGACCTAACGAAAATGTTTGTTCTAGTATAAAACTTTGCATAAACAAATTTTGCTTAGCCTAGTGAATGCTTGCATTGTTTAAAGTGGCAAACAGGTTCACGTTTTTTCCATTCATCTGGTATACAGTTGGGGGCCGGCAATCGAGCTTATCATGGCTAGGCTAAAATTAATTCAGAACTTAGTCATTCAGCGTAGAGTAGCAATTGGTCCAGTCTTACAACTACATGAGTTCAAAACTAGAGGCATCTTTGATATAAAATTTTCTATTTAAAACGATAGCTAGTACCGTTGTTGTACCACTATCCGCTATTTTCTCGCTTTGCTAGACTGCATGGAGTCGTACCGACGGGATGGAGAATCTCAGGAGCGCGTAGGTCAAAATAGATTCATAACCCAACAATGCTATGGCTCGTTGTGAAACGGTCCCACGTAATGCCATAAAATGACAACGTTGCCGGACGTAACTGGCTAGCTACAAAACTACATGAGAAACTGCAGGAACGTTTCTTCGTTACAGCATTTATGCAGTACATTATATTAGCGTAGAGCTCGTAATGTATTTATGATAGCTCCATAAGAAAGATGTGTTATTGTGGGCTAGAAACATTAGCACTGCGATCGCAAATATCAGTATACCAATTAGCTGGACGGAAAATCATCTGGGATAACACCGCAGATGATTTTCCGTTACCTGGCTCTTTTCAAAATTTTACCCGCACGCAGGAATTTAAACATAGGTGAGCGGGATGGCATGTGTACATTCAGTGAATCTAATAAACGCTGACTATGAATACGCAATAATTACATGAGTTCTGGTTTATGTTAGGTCCATTAAAGAAACAGGTAGAGCAGGCTAATGTTTCTGCTAAACGGGGGTCTCTTATGTGGCTTGCTGTGCTATGATTGGTAAACCATATCATGTCTCAACTTCTCAGTTTCGGACAGTCATCGCCGCAGCTGCCTGGTTAGGTCGTGCTGTAAAGAAACCAGTTATAATTATCGTTCCAAAACTGGTTAAGCCAGACACAACTTCCAGAAATACTCTCGAATATTGAGTTAGATTGGCCACGTACAGCGATACGGCTCGTCCCATGAACATTCAGCACTTGTACTTACGTTGTAAACGCTCCTTATATCATAACCTACGCTATCCTACGTTCTCAGGCTCAGAGCAACAATACTATTTGAGCCCCATTCTTTGTAATAATAGTAGGATACACTCGCTTCATAGTTTTTGTACGGCTTTAGTGTAATAATTTACATCGTTGGATGATAAATATTGTACGCTGTGAACAACTTGCTATGGTTGACCGCACTTTGACCGGCTTTATGCCCTTCATGTCTAGTGGTTTTGAGGCCATGGGCGGAGGATGTGTGTCAAACCAATTTAATTTAGGCCCGCGTCGACGCAAATGACGAATCTTTTCTACCTTGGAGTCTTGTGCTACTACGCAGGGAACAAGTGTGAAAATTTTATTGTAAATTGCGTTCAACGTTGAACGGTAAACCGGGTTTAGCATTGTCCTGCTTTCACACTCCTTTGTTGAAGAAAGCCCCGTATAAGCACGTCATAACTTAACTAAATGTAGAGACATAGTAATGATATATAGTAACCATCTACCGCCAACATAAAAAAGTAAGTTTGATTCAGACTCGAGCCTGTCCTCGAAAAACCTTGGGGGAACGACCTCCAGCGCGTGCCGATAGTAGTATATAAGGACATATGGCGAGGGGTTTCATCCCAGTGTATTTCCGTTGAGGAAACAGATGTAACATTATTATGCTGTTGCGACGAATGGCACATAAAAAACCTCGACGTTAGCAAGCATCATGATTTATGTTAACGCCTGTTAAATGTTATACCAAAAGCATCGTACAATACACTCCCTTATATAATTATAAAGGCTTCTTTAAGTGTAAATTAATACTATGATTATCATCAGCAGTACTGTTTTGACAAATAGTCTCTCAGGACGGTCTATTCGGACACAGGATATTTGTACAATAGTAATTAACAAAAATAAGTCAGTAGATGTTCAATGAGACAACATTTTCTAAGAATACGGTTAAAAATACCTTATTATCATAGTAGGGAAATAAGTACACATTTTTACCAGCGGTGCTGCTGTGACCGCTGTATTATTAAGGAGAGTCGCGTAGAGGTTAAGGCTTAATGATTTTAGCGGCGGGTTTTGAAACTCTTAAGTAACGAGTATATAGGCCTTATTTGTTGATATGTCACTAACGCTTATGTTGGTACTGTTAGGCAGGGAACACACATCTAAGTAACACAGGCTTTAGACTTTGTATAACAATTGATGTATTTTTAGTTCTATTGGCAGTTTTAGTTTTTCTGGGCATACGGTATCATGGAGTAGAAATGAAACTGCTTATAGCAATGTGCTCGAGTCAACCTATGGGTATATCCTGGCCTATGGTATTGTATCAATGATAATGATTATTATTCACTTTAATAGTAATCAAATGTATGCTAGTTTTATAGAACTCATTACACCTAGCATTTTTATTGCAAGTAGTTTTGTTAAATGTAGCATCTTCAGCTGAGGATGTCACATGGCCGTTCAACCAATTTTACAAGAAAAGGCTAAAAAAAAGCATCGCTTATAGTATTTGAACATCTACATCTTATTTAGGGTTGTGTGGACAGAGCGTAGATTTCAGTTGTAACAGATCTTTCCGTTTAATGATGATCACGGCCAAATATTTCATGAGGTTCCAGCTATGGGTGTCATAGAAGAGCTCAAAGCTGTCAAGAAGGTGCACATTTGACTGTGGTAACTTCTGATTTGCTCTAAAACTCTATAGATAAAGCGATTTATTGTACGAACCTAAAATTGTCTTAGTCGTTATTTATCTAATCATCGACACTGGCATTGGAAGCCAAATGAATTTACATCTAAAGAAGAACCAATAGATCATTTACATCCAAGCTTAAGCCCCTCTTGTCGGTTACTACCTTTTTTAGTATTATGATTACTATAATGACATAATTGTTTATCATTATGTTATGGACTTGAGTATCATTTTCTAAATGTGTGTTGTGTTTACAACAGACGATGGAAGGCATGTGCTTAAAACAGGTTTACGCTACACTAGGATAAACACACCTACACACTAATTACGGTGCCGACAGTGAATAGATCCCACTTTTACAAATGTCTTGTTTCCAGGATACGACTGGTGTTGTAGCTCAATCTGAGCGTCCTCAAATGCCTTATATTTTTTTTCCAGTCAAAAGTTTTGGATAAACAAGAATAAATCTGAAGGTGCAAGGTCTGGAAAATATGGTAGATGCTCAACATTTTTCGAGCCCTTAGACCAGAATCTTTGACTTCCTACAGTTTTGCCAGGCTACCAAGCGATCCTAGAACGAAGCTTGGCGGTTGCAACTTTAAAGTGAAGTTCGGACGCGCTCGCGCTCCACGCTATGTTGCTTAGATGGTGCTGCAAGCCTGCGAGATGAGTGAATACAATCGCAGCAAGAAAATTTACATCAAATTAATATATATATATATATATATATATATATATATATATATATGAGTTGACTTGTCTTTTTTGACCCTTGGCGAGCCGAGCCGTTATTTGCGGATTGCTGCAAAACGCCCGCAAGCGACTGATTCTAGCCAGCGAAAATCTGAGAGCGAGCGATTTCCTCAGACAACGTCTGTCGCTGGATATGCAGCGGGCGTCTCGTTTCTCACTGGACTCCCCGTAACGATGCACAGGTTCGCAGGAGCCAAAAGGCCCCAATAATTTTCAATTCAATTCAATTCAATTCAAACAGTTTATTCATTCCAACACACGTTCCTTACGAACATCCGTGTTTCATACATTGTAGTATTTGTCATCCCAGTTTTCTAAAAATAATATAATAATAATATAATAATAATAATATAATAATAATAATAATGATAATTATAATAATAAAAATAAATAATAATAATGATAATAATAATAATAATAATAATCTAATCATAATAATAATCGTAATAATAATAATAATAATCCTCTACATAATAATAATAATAATCCTATCCTAATAATAATCCTAATAATAATCTAATAGTAATACCTGCATGTCTTAAAATGTGTTATCGATCGGTACGTTGTCACTGAGTAATTTTTGATGCCATCTCTTCTTAAATAAATTAAGTGATCTACATTCTCTTAATTCAGTATCGAGAGCGTTCCATAATTTGGCTATGGCTATATCAGGTGATTTAAGTCTATAGTTGCGATACGTATTGTGGATTCTGAGTGGTGGGCTGTTA